>CAWUFW010001714.1:1402500-1415000 GCA_963921515.1 Calotriton arnoldi | reverse complement strand
CCAAGCCCTGGGGACCACCACCTCCCGGGGCTTTCAAAATGTAGGGAGGGGGCCGCGCGGCCCCCTCCTGGAGCCCTTGATGGCCCTGGGGACCGCCACCCCCAGGGCCGGCTCCCTGCAGTGTCCCGGGGTGCCTACCTCCGGGACACTGCTGTTTGCTATGACAGGACGGGAGCCTCGCGGCTCCCGTCCTGTCATAGCAAACTTGGTTTGCATTTTGAAAGAGAGAGCAGGAAACCTGCTCTCTCTTTCAAAATGCAAACCAATTGCTTTTCCACACGGGGAGCAGCATGTTAGCTGCTCCCCATGTGGAAAGGAATGCCGGCTCCCGTAGGACACGGGGAGCCGGCGGGACTGTGGGGGGTTTGGGGACCCCCCACAGTCCCCAACCAGAGGCCAGGCCCCGGGGATGGGGTCCCCGGGGCCATAAGTGGCCCGGGAGGGGGCCACGCAGCCCCCTCCCCAAATAAAAATAAATAAATTTAAAAAAAAAAATAAGGGCAAGGCCGGCCCCGGGGATGGGGTCCCCGGGGCCTTAAATGGCCTGAGGAGGGGGGCCACGCAGCCCCCTCCATATTTTTTATTTAAAAAGAGGGCATGCCCCGGGGGATGGGGTCCCCGGGGCCAATAGAGGCCCAAGGAAGGAGGGCCACGCGGCCCCCTTCCCGTTTTTTTTTTTTTTTTAAAATAAAACAAAAAAAATGCTCAGGCCCCGGCGGATGGGGTCCCCGGGGCCAAAAGTGGCCGAGGGAAGGGGGGCCACGCAGCCCCCCTCCCATAAAAATAATTTTTTTAAAAAAACGGCATTGTGCCGGAGGCCCCGCCCCCCTCCCTGCAGTACTCTGCAAACGCGCCCCCTGGCGCGTTTTAAGAAGGGGAAGTAATTCCCCTTGAATACTGGGGGTCCCTGGGGGCCAACTAGCCCACCAGGAACCTCCAGTATGCGCCAGGGGGCTGCCTTGCAGAGAGGTGTACAGAGGCCACGCCCCTTTTTACACCTCTCTGCAACGCAGCTCTGTGGCGCTTAATGGAGGTAGCTGGTGGGCTAGTTGCACCCCAGGGACCCTCAGGATTCAAGGGGAGTTAAACCCCCGACTTAAAACACGCCACGGGGCGCGTTTGCACAGTGGTGAAGGGAGGGGCGAGGCCTGAGGTGACATGTGTGCAAACAGGCCCCGTGGCGCGTTTTAAGATGGGGAATTAAATCCCCTTCAATCCTGAGGGTCCCTGGGGCCAACTAGCCCAACGGGTACATCCAGAAAGCGCCACAGAGCTGCGTTGCAGAGAGGTGTAAAAGGGGTGTGGCCTCTCTACACGTCTCTGCAACGCAGCCCCCTGGCGCATACTGGAGGTTCCTGGTGGGCTAGTTGGCCCCTAGGGACCCTCATTATTCAAGGGGATTTATTCCCCCAACTTAAAACGCGCCACGGGGCGCGTTTGCACAGATGTCACCTCAGGCCCCGCCCCCTCCCTTCACCATTGTGCAAATATTCCTCTAAAATCTGCCGAACTACGAATTCTGATTTACTCACCTGTTATCAGGAGAGACCTCAGTGCTGCATCTTTCAGCCCAGTACTAATCCTGAAAAGTAATTTTAACCGTACTTACCAGTAACTTGAATTTCCTTCCATAGGATATCATTGCCTTCTTTTTGCTGAAAAAGTTTCTAAGTGTTGATTTTTGAAACATACAAATTCTCCTCTAAAATCAGCCGAAATCCGAATTCTGATTTACTCACCTGTTATCAGGAGAGACCTCAGTGCTGCATCTTTCAGCCCAGTACGGGTCCTGAAAAGTAATTTTAACCGTACTTACCGGTAACTTGAATTTCCTTCATAGGCTAACATTGACTGGTTTCACTTGGAAATTCTTCGAAGTGTGGAGTTTTGGAACTTTATAATATTCCTCTAAAATCAACCAAAGTACGAATTCCAATTTACTCACCTGTTATCAGGAGAGAACCCAGTGCTGCATCTTTTAGCCCAGCACTGACCCTGAAAAGTAATTTTAACCGTACTTACCAGTAACTTATATTTTCTTCCATAGGAATCCATTGAAACTTTTCTGCTGAAAACCAGACAAAGTGTCGATTTTCACAAACTACAAATATTCCTTAAAAATCGCCTGTATGACTTAAACGCATTCTTTCAACTGTTTACAGCAGATGCACCAGTGCTGGATCCAGGATCCAACACTGAGTAAGAAAAAGTAACGATAACAGTTTTTACCTGCTAAGTGAATTTCCTTCCATAGGATAACATTGGTGATTCTATGAGAAAAAGTTTCTAAGTGTCAACTTTTAAAATACAATAATATTCCTTAAAAATCACTACTGTAACCAAAACGCTTTTACTCAACTGTTTACAGGAGATGTCCCAGGACTGAATCTAGGATCCAGTCCTGTGGTTAGAAAAGTAATCCATAAAGTAACTAATTGCATTTAACTAGAAATTCACATTGAGCTGAATGTTGCATTGTGTTTGAAAATGTGTTGCCCATTGCAACAACTGTAACTACTGTACTTAAAAGTCTATTGCCTATGTGCAAAGTATTTAAACTAAAGTAATTCATTCTGAGAAAGTATTTTTTGTAATGTAATGTATAATGTAATTACAATGTAATTTAAAAAATAAAATATGTAAAAAAAATTGTTTCTAAAAATGTAGTAAATCGGTATGAAAAAAATAAATATAACAATTAATACATTTAAAAATTGTCATTTACAAAACCTTTGAAATTCACTGAAAAAACCGTAGGTTTCAGACATGTTATAGTTAGGAATTAGCATTTAAAAAACCTTTGAAATTCACTGAAAAAACCATAGGTTTCAGGCACGTTATAGTTAGAAATTAGCATTTAAAAAACCTTACAAATTCACTGCAAAAACCATAGGTTTTAGGGACAGTTATAGTTACTTGGACATTGCACTCGTACAAAACCCATGAAATTCCCCTGTTATAGTTAGTTCAGCTAACTATAACTCGCGCCCCCGCAATGCACTGCTGATGACGTCACATATTACATCACTCATGACATGGTCAGTGACATCACTGATGACATCACTGATTACATCATCCATGTGAGAATTTAATGCATCTTCTCACACCCTAATATAACTTTTGATACACCCACTCTAAATTACAGACTGCCATTCTAAAAACCATACACACTCTGTTAGACTTGGCACCATTGGCGTGGGTCTCCCTTCCATTTTTTTGCTGTTGCCTCTTATGTTTTGCTGGTTTTAGATGCTTTTGGGCACTGTGCCACTGCTGTTCAGTGCCACAGTGCAAGTGCTCCCTACTGTAAATTGATGTATGGATTAGTGACTCCATGATTGGATGATTGGTTTACTTGTCAGTCCCTAGTACAGTGCACTGAGGGTGCCCAGGGCTTGTAAATCCAATGCCGCTGGTGGGCTTGCAGCACTGGTTGTGCCACCCACAGAAGCGGCTTGTAAAATGTGTCTCAGGCCTGCCATTGCAGAGCCTGTGTGCAGTCTGTGACTGCCATGTCGACTTGGCAAGTGCACCCACTTGCCAGTCCCTAAACCTTCCCTTATCTTCATATCAGACACCCCTAAGGTAGGCCCAAGGGCAGGGTGCATTGTAAGTATAAGGTAGGACATGCCCTGGTGTGTGTGGCATGTCCTAATAGTGAATTACAGCCATTTTCGTTTTTCACTATTGCAAGGCTACCTGTTCTCCATAGGCCAGAATGGGCAGTTTGATTATTACACCTTATAATCCTAACTGACCCAGAGAACATGGTAGAAAAACGAATTTAGTATGCCTGAACTCAGGATGATAAAATACATCTTTTAGTGAAGTTGGTTTTAACATTCTTTGTTTGAAAATACCACTTTTAGAAAGTAGGTATTTTCTTGCCTAAACTCATCCAGCTGCCTCTGCTCAGGTTGTGTATTGTATGTCTGGGTTTGTGAGTGACAGGGGCTGGGGGATTCCAGGAGGCAGGGTGAGTCAGCACTAGGCTGAATAGGTCTGCCTGAAGGAGGATGGGTGGGAGGAGTTGCACCTGGGTCTGAATAGGGCTGTGCCTGCCTTCCACAATGCTGGCTCCACCTCCTGCCGGGCGTCTGATGGCTCTGCCCCTCACTCTCAAAGGAAAGAAGGAGTCAGAAAAACAAAGTGCTCCAGGACTGACCAGAACTGGTTTTGGACTAGGCAGAGGCCTCTCTGCCTTCAGAGAACAAAGGAAAACTGTGTATAAAAAGGGGACCCAGACCCCTAGGAAATTAGATCACTTCTGGGAAATCAAGAAACCTGTTGCCAAGGAGAAGAACCGGAGAAGCTGAAGGAGGAGTACTGCCCCTGTGCTGTTTTGCTGATTGGGGTTGGCCTGCAGTGGTTGCTTTCTGCCAAGGACAGGAGAAAAGACTTTGCTGTGCTTTGTCATCTTGAAGAAGAGAATCTCCAAGGGCTTGAACTAGAGCTTGCCTCCTGCCTGAAGTCTCAGGGATACAAGACTTCACCAACCAGCTCCCCCTGCATTCCCTTGCTGGGAATTGAAGTGCCTGCTGTTGTGCTGGGCCTTCTGAGAGACTGCGTGTCGCTGGGAGCTGGAAGCGCGACGCAACAACGAGAAGCGTGTCGCCGCCGCAGCCGCGGTCATCGCATCGCCGAGGAAGCGAGACGCCGCTGTCATCATCATCGCATCGCCGAAGCGCGGCGCATCACCGGAGAAGCGAGACGCTGCCACAGAGGTCATCGTCGCATCGCCGGAGAAGCGCGTCGCAGGGCCTGTCGCGGCTCCAAAGATCATCGAGTCGCCGCACGGCCGTCGGGCGTGCACGCATCACACCAACGTTGTCGCATCGCAACCAAGATGCCATTTTGTCGCATCGTACCGGAGAAGAGTATCGCATCGAGGTGCCATCTTGTCGCATCGCACCGGAAAGCAGTAAGAAACCGACGCATCACCTCCCCACACAGTAAGGAAGCGAGCATCAACTCCCCTGCGCAGCAGTAAGGAACCGACGCATCCACTCCCCTGAGTGTAAGGAACCGACGCATCACCTTCCCTGCGACCCTTTTGTTTTCTTTGCGTTACGCATTCGAGGTACATTGAGAGTAAAGTGTCGCATTTACAACTTGAGAGAACTGAACTATTTTATAACCTTTTAAAGCCTATTTTTGAGTACAGTATTGTGGATTTTTGCTATTGGGTCTTGTGATAAGTCTATATAAAGATTACTTATTTTTACATAAACAACCTGTGTGGTGTCCATCTGTAGTGTTTTCACTGTATTACTGTATGTGGTCACAAATGCTTTACACACTGCCTCTGAGATAAGCCTGTCTGCTCGTGCCAAGCTACCAGGGGGTGAGCAGGGGTTATTTTAGGAGTGTTTCCCCCTTATCCTGACTAGAAGCAAGGGTCCCTATTTGGACAAAGGTGCAAACCATTGCCAACTAGAGACCCCCAGTTCTAACATTGGTGGCAGCGGTGGGATTTGGACTTGCATTTGTGATTCATATACAGTGATTGGTGTACACTACTAGTGAGTGCAGACCAATACGCGACCACATACCTTTTGATAGGACTTTTTTTTCCTTGGAACCTTTATTTTTGTTGAGAACTGCCAATTTTCACCATGAGCAAAAAAGGATCCATTGCACCTGCAGATATTGAATTTGAAGAAGATAGGGTTGATACCTACACTGTGCCAGAACTCAAAGCTGTTTGCAAAAAGTTTAAAATCTCTATGAGAGGCCTCACCAGGAAGGAGGAGTTTCACAAGGCACTGAGAGCCTGGTTGGAAGCACGGAATGCCAGTGGGCAGTCCGAGGAGCCTGTGGAGGAGGCAGAGAATTTAGATGGGCAGCTTGAGGGGCCATTGGGCTTAACTGGGAGGAGAGCGCCTTCCAGGGAGGGCAGCAGTGTTTCTCAAAAGGGCCTGTCTCCAGAGGAGTTAGAGGACAGGGACAAAAGCAGGATGCATGAAATGGAGATGGCCAAACTGAAACAGGGAAGCCATGATAGCCTTGAGCATAAGAAATTGGAGTTAGAAAGTAAGAGGTTGGCCATGGAAGAAAAGAAGATGCTTTTAGAGCATGAGAGAGTGGTGAGGGAGCTAGAGCTAAAGGCTAGAAGCCTAGAAATCACTCCCTCTGGTGGCAGCACACCTCCAGTGCCTGTAGAAAGTAGAGTGTACATCCCCAAGGAGGTTATTAAGGATTTCATGAAGGGGGAGGACATTGGGCAATGGTTTAAAGCATATGAGATCGCCATGACATCACACCGGGTCCCTGAGAAGGATTGGGGAGCGGGGTTGTGGGGCCGCTTTGCAGGTGAGGGAAGGGAAACCTTGCTAGCCTTGCCCACAGTGGATCAGATGTCCTATGCCCACCTGAAGGAAGCTTTAGTGGCAAGGTATGGGTTAACTCCAGAGCTTTATAGGCAGAAGTTTAGGAACTGCAAAAAGCTGGAGTCTAGTACCTGGGTGGAGTATGTGTCTTATTTTTGCAGAGCATTGGATGGATGGGTGAAGGGTAGCAAAGTAAATGACTTACAGGAGTTCTATGATTTAATCGCATGGGAGCACTTGTCCAGTAGTTGTTTTCCAGAGCTACGCCAGCACCTAGTTGACAGTAAGCTGACTAATCCTAGGAAGCTCGCTGAGGAGGCGGACCGCTGGGTCAGTACCCGGGTCCACAAGGGTCTTGTGGGAGACTCCGCCAAAGGTGGGCAGGGTCCCCAGCAGAAGAGTGGGGGGGACAAGGGTAAACAGAAGGAGTTCCAAAAAGGGCCCCAAAGTAAACCCCAAGGGAACCAAGGTAAGGGTTCCCAGCCTCCCACTGAGAAAAGACCATGGGTCCCAACAGATAAGTCTGTTCAGAAGGGGCCCAAAGCATGTTTTAGTTGTGGTCAGGTGGGTCACTTTGTAGGAAGTCCCAAGTGCCCCAATACCGTGACCACTGCACCCACTGGTGCACCACCCCGGCAGATGGCTAGTGTAGCCCTGGGGGAGGAGTTGGGTGCCCAAGGTGGGTGGGGTCCCGCAGAGATGTCCCTGGTCTCTTTAGGAGACAGTGAGATGGTCCCTAGGACCCAGCTGCCTGATAACACTAAAAAATACAGGCAGTGGGTGACCATCAATGGCCATAGGGTGGAGGCTCTGAGAGACACCGGGGCCAGTGTGACAGCTGTCAGTTGTCGGCTGGTGTCTGAGGAGCAGGTGGTCCCCAACGTATTCTACCCTGTAGTTGCCGCTGACAACTCAGAGAGCCACTGCAAGGTGGCCCAGGTTCCCTTTGAGTGGGGGGGGTCTCAGGTATCCTTCAAGTAGCTGTGAGGCCAGCCATGCCTGTTGACTGTCTGCTAGGCAATGATTTGGAGAGCTCCCCTTGGGCGAAGGTGGAGCGGAGGTCTCATTTGGAGATGTTGGGTCTGCCAGAGTGGGCGTGTGTGACCACTCGGTCAATGGCAGCCGGTAAGGGTATTCAGGAGAACCTGGAGCCTGGAAGAAAGGCCCAGGTGCCTGCCTTAAAGAGAGGAGGCGGGGGCACGGGAAACCGGCCCCCGAAGTTCCCACGGTCCAGGAGGAGGCAGACCTTGAGGGGGATGCCCTGGAACCTACAGGGGAACAAGTGGCTGAACTGGGGGACCTGCCTGAGCTGACCCATTGGCAGCAGGAAGGAGGCCCCTCCAGGGAAGAGTTCTGCGAGGAGCAGAAGAAGTGCCCTTCTCTTGAGGGCTTGCGGCAACAGGCTGCAAGCCAGGCAGCAGGTGATCAGTCTGGATCACACTGGATCTACTGGGAGAATGGTCTCCTGTATAGTGAGCCTAAGGTTGCTGAGCCTGGGTCAGCCCGTGTGCTGGTGGTGCCCCAGCGCTTCAGAGCCTTCCTACTGGGTCTGGCTCATGATGTGCCTTTAGCAGGACATTTGGGGCAAGACAAGACCTTTCAAAGGCTTGTCACCCACTTTCATTGGCCCCAAATGCGCAAGAGTTCAGATACTCATTGCAGGACCTGTCAGACTTGCCAGGCAAGTGGTAAGAGTGGGAGGAAGCACAAGGCTCCTCTCCAACCTTTCCCTGTTGTCAGTACCCCCTTTGAGAGGGTGGGTATTGACATTGTGGGGCCTCTGGATCCCAAGACAGCCATGGGCAACAGGTTCATCCTGGTCTTGGTGGACCATGCCACCCGGTACCCGGAAGCCATCCCTCTTCGGACAGTGACGGCCCCCGTGGTGGGACGTGCACTGATGGGGATTTTCTCCCGTGTGGGGTTCCCCAAGGAGGTGGTGTCTGACCGTGGTACCAACTTCATTTCCAAGTATATGAAGTCCCTGTGGCAGGAGTGTGGTGTAACCTATAAGTTCACCACTCCTTACCACCCCCAAGGTAATGGGCTGGTTGAGAGATTCAACCGGACCCTTAAGGGCATGATTATGGGTCTTGAAGAACCCATGAGGCGTAAGTGGGACGTCCTCTTGCCATGCCTGCTCTTTGCTTACAGAGAGGTGCCCCAGAAGTCCTTAGGGTTCAGTCCCTTTGAACTGCTGTACGGCCATCCTGTAAGAGGACCTCTGAGTCTGGTCAAGGAAGGCTGGGAGAAAGCTCCCAGGAAAACTCCCCAGGATGTATTTAGTTACATGCTGGCCTTCAGAAACCAGACTCGGCGTTTCAGACAACTTGCTGAGGCGAATCTGGAAGCCAGCCAGGAAGAGATGAAACGTTGGCATGATCAGAATGCCACTCTGATCGAGTTTCAGCCTGGACAAAAGGTTTGGGTCATGGCCCCAGTGGAGCCCTGTGCGCTCCAGGATAAGTGGACTGGACCATTTGAGGTGGTGGAGCGCAAGAGTGATGTCACCTACTTGGTGGACTTGCAGTCTCCCAGGAACCCCTTGCGGGTCCTACATGTGAACCGCCTGAAGCCCCACTTTGAGAGGTCTGAAGTGGGCATGCTCTTAGCAACAGATGCTGGGATGGAAGAGGAGACTGAACCTCTTCCTGATCTCCTGTATGCAAAAGAGCAAGATGGGTCAGTGGATGGTGTGAACCTCTCTCCCACCCTGACCCCGGAGCAGCAGAATGACTGTCGCCAACTGTTGGGACAGTTTTCTGATCTGTTCTCCCTGACTCCCAGTATCACTGAATGGTGCATCCATAATGTGGACACTGGGGACAGTCCTCCTGTAAAGCACAAAACTTACAGAGTGACTGACAGGGTGAGGGCTTGCATCAAGGAGGAGGTCTCCAAGATGTTTGCCTTAGGGGTGATTGAGTCCTCTAACAGCCCTTGGGCCAGCCCAGTGGTCTTGGTCCCAAAGGCTGCCGCGCCTGGTGCCACACCCGAACTCCGGTTCTGTGTGGACTACCGAGGACTCAATTCAGTCACAAGGACTGACGCGCACCCCATCCCCAGAGCTGATGAGCTCATTGATCGGTTAGGGGCTGCCCGGTACCTCAGCACGTTTGATCTAACGTCTGGGTACTGGCAGATCGCCTTAACTGATGGGGCCAAAGAGAGGTCAGCATTCTCCACACCAGATGGGCACTACCAATTCCGGGTGATGCCCTTTGGGATGAAGAATGCCCCTGCCACCTTTCAGAGGTTGGTCAACCAGGTGTTGGCTGGGCTGGAGGATTTCAGTGCCGCCTACCTGGATGACATTGCAGTGTTCAGCGCCACTTGGGAGGAACATCTGCACCACCTCTGGGAAGTGTTGAAGGCGCTGCGGAGGGCAGGCCTCACGATCAAGGCGAGTAAGTGCCAGATCGGGCAGGGTTCTGTGGTGTACTTGGGACACCAGGTTGGGAGCGGCCAGGTGGCGCCCCTACAACCCAAGATAGATACCATCCTGGCTTGGGAACCCCCAAAACCCAAACAGAGGTGAGGGCCTTCTTAGGACTCACCGGGTATTACAGGAGGTTTGTCAAGGGGTATGGCAACATTGTTGCACCCTTGACTGAGCTGACTTCCAGGAAGCAGCCCAGGAAAGTGAACTGGACTGATGCCTGCCAAAAGGCTTTTGATGCCCTGAAATCTGCCATGTGCACGGCGCCCGTGCTTCAGGCGCCCAACTTCTCAAGGGAATTCATTGTGCAGACAGATGCTTCAGAGCATGGTGTTGGGGCTGTGCTTTCACAGATGAATGAGGAGGGCCTAGACCAACCTGTAGCCTTTATTAGTAGGAGGTTACTCCCACGGGAACAGAGGTGGAGTGCGATTGAACGTGAGGCATTTGCTGTGGTCTGGGCGCTGAAGAAGTTGAGACCATATTTGTTTGGGACTCACTTCCGGGTTCAGACAGACCACAGGCCCCTCAGATGGTTAATGCAGATGAGGGGTGAGAATCCAAAACTGTTGAGGTGGTCCATTTCCCTACAGGGGATGGACTTCACGGTGGAACACCGCCCTGGTACAGAACACGCCAATGCTGATGGTCTGTCCAGATTTTTCCGCCTTAGTGATGAGAACTCCCAGGAGGAAGGGTAGTTCTCCCCACATTTCAGCTGGAGGGGACACGTGTTAGACTTGGCACCATTGGCGTGGGTCTCCCTTCCATTTTTTTGCTGTTGCCTCTTATGTTTTGCTGGTTTTAGATGCTTTTGGGCACTGTGCCACTGCTGTTCAGTGCCACAGTGCAAGTGCTCCCTACTGTAAATTGATGTATGGATTAGTGACTCCATGATTGGATGATTGGTTTACTTGTCAGTCCCTAGTACAGTGCACTGAGGGTGCCCAGGGCTTGTAAATCCAATGCCGCTGGTGGGCTTGCAGCACTGGTTGTGCCACCCACAGAAGCGGCTTGTAAAATGTGTCTCAGGCCTGCCATTGCAGAGCCTGTGTGCAGTCTGTGACTGCCATAGTCGACTTGGCAAGTGCACCCACTTGCCAGTCCCTAAACCTTCCCTTATCTTCATATCAGACACCCCTAAGGTAGGCCCAAGGGCAGGGTGCATTGTAAGTATAAGGTAGGACATGCCCTGGTGTGTGTGGCATGTCCTAATAGTGAATTACAGCCATTTTCGTTTTTCACTATTGCAAGGCTACCTGTTCTCCATAGGCCAGAATGGGCAGTTTGATTATTACACCTTATAATCCTAACTGACCCAGAGAACATGGTAGAAAAACGAATTTAGTATGCCTGAACTCAGGATGATAAAATACATCTTTTAGTGAAGTTGGTTTTAACATTCTTTGTTTGAAAATACCACTTTTAGAAAGTAGGTATTTTCTTGCCTAAACCATCCAGCTGCCTCTGCTCAGGTTGTGTATTGTATGTCTGGGTTTGTGAGTGACAGGGGCTGGGGGATTCCAGGAGGCAGGGTGAGTCAGCACTAGGCTGAATAGGTCTGCCTGAAGGAGGATGGGTGGGAGGAGTTGCACCTGGGTCTGAATAGGGCTGTGCCTGCCTTCCACAATGCTGGCTCCACCTCCTGCCGGGCGTCTGATGGCTCTGCCCCTCACTCTCAAAGGAAAGAAGGAGTCAGAAAAACAAAGTGCTCCAGGACTGACCAGAACTGGTTTTGGACTAGGCAGAGGCCTCTCTGCCTTCAGAGAACAAAGGAAAACTGTGTATAAAAAGGGGACCCAGACCCCTAGGAAATTAGATCACTTCTGGGAAATCAAGAAACCTGTTGCCAAGGAGAAGAACCGGAGAAGCTGAAGGAGGAGTACTGCCCCTGTGCTGTTTTGCTGATTGGGGTTGGCCTGCAGTGGTTGCTTTCTGCCAAGGACAGGAGAAAAGACTTTGCTGTGCTTTGTCATCTTGAAGAAGAGAATCTCCAAGGGCTTGAACTAGAGCTTGCCTCCTGCCTGAAGTCTCAGGGATACAAGACTTCACCAACCAGCTCCCCCTGCATTCCCTTGCTGGGAATTGAAGTGCCTGCTGTTGTGCTGGGCCTTCTGAGAGACTGCGTGTCGCTGGGAGCTGGAAGCGCGACGCAACAACGAGAAGCGTGTCGCCGCCGCAGCCGCGGTCATCGCATCGCCGAGGAAGCGAGACGCCGCTGTCATCATCGCATCGCCGAAGCGCGGCGCATCACCGGAGAAGCGAGACGCTGCCACAGAGGTCATCGCCGGAGAAGCGCGTCGCAGGGCCTGTCGCGGCTCCAAAGATCATCGAGTCGCCGCACGGCCGTCGGGCGTGCACGCATCACACCAACGTTGTCGCATCGCAACCAAGATGCCATTTTGTCGCATCGTACCGGAGAAGAGTATCGCATCGAGGTGCCATCTTGTCGCATTGCACCGGAAAGCAGTAAGAAACCGACGCATCACCTCCCCACACAGTAAGGAAGCGAGCATCAACTCCCCTGCGCAGCAGTAAGGAACCAACGCATCCACTCCCCTGAGTGTAAGGAACCGACGCATCACCTTCCCTGCGACCCTTTTGTTTTCTTTGCGTTACGCATTCGAGGTACATTGAGAGTAAAGTGTCGCATTTACAAATTGAGAGAACTGAACTATTTTATAACCTTTTAAAGCCTATTTTTGAGTACAGTATTGTGGATTTTTGCTATT
>CAWUFW010001714.1:1280000-1390000 GCA_963921515.1 Calotriton arnoldi | reverse complement strand
TGCAAAGAGTCGGGTCTTACATTTAGCAAGTGATACGAAGTAGCTTTTGGGCTAGAGTTATACACACTATTCATGGAATCATTTATCACATTGTCAAATAGCGTCTGCCACACTGGAGCGGTTTTTCCAAAATTTTGATGATGCACATGATCAAATTTTATACTAGAGAAAATATATCAGTATTCGCTCTTAAAAAATGACCACTGCTTGGCTGCGAGCTCAACACCGTATAAGTGGCTTTGATAAGTTGTTACCATCAACTATATCTTCTCAACTTATTTTATTTATGCTCCATTTCTTTTAAAATACTATCAACCGTTTCGTAACTCTGGGCCTTTTTACTTCTTTCAGTCAGGAAACTATAACTAAAAAACAAGTTGCTTACCTTCGGTAATGCATTATCTGGTAGAGAAAATATCGAGCTGCAGTTTCCTTACCTTTGTATTTTCCAGGCGTCAGACTTGATCTGGAAACTTTTGCGTGAGCAGTACCCCTGCTTGCTGTCGGATAGCTCCATTCTGCTTTGTGTGGCATCGTCGGATGTGATGTCACGGTCACCAATATAGGCGCCACCCACACACACGGAGGTCAGTTTCTTTTCACGACCTTCCACGCCAGCAGCGCAGAGCCATGTATTACACTGACCAATGTGTGTCCAATTTAGGGCCCTGAAAAGGGGATCAACCCTAGCTCTAAAAATGTATCCGCGGGGAGGCCTAGGTGGGTCTGTAAGGAATCTGCAGCTAGATATTGTCTATACCAGTGGTCGAAGTGGGGGAAAAAAAGTAGGGGAACTGTGGGCGGAGAATCAGAGGGCAGGAATAACCCAAGGATTGGATTAGTGGGCGGAGTCGGGTGTATCCAGAATGCGTAAACATCCCAATTTTTAGTATTTGGCATTTCACTGCCCAGTTTAATTCAACCAATGGATACACATGATTATTTAAGGTTTAATATGAGTTATTGACATTAAAATACATTCACAAAGTGGGATATGTTTCCAATCACAGAATGTTCCAAATATGCTTAAAAGTGGAAGCACAAGCCATTTGTCTCCGAGCCATGGAGTTTGTCATCGGCACTTCTCCCTTTTTCCACAAGAGCAGTTCAAACATGAATGGCAAATTATCCTAGTGTGCAAATGTTTTCTATATAATTATAACTCTGCCATATTTGCCACATAATACAAGATCTGCTGCATAATCTGAACATTTTAACTAATAAATTGTTTGTAGCTCAAAAGTAAAAAAAAAATGTGACTTGCGTTGCTGCGGAGTGGATGGCCCAGTGCAAAGGTTGACTGATCACCTTTCTCACTGCTGCATTTGTATATCTGAAAGAGACACGTTAGTGACAGATTCCTTACCTTAGAATATCCCCAGGC
Source organism: Calotriton arnoldi (assembly GCA_963921515.1). NCBI lineage: Eukaryota > Metazoa > Chordata > Amphibia > Caudata > Salamandridae > Calotriton > Calotriton arnoldi. The sequence goes on along the minus strand of CAWUFW010001714.1, from coordinate 1,388,616 downwards.
GTCAGGCTGGATCCGGAAAGTTTTTTGCGTAGCAGTACCCTTGCGCGTCGGTAGGCGGCGTCGTGCGGCTCCGCGTCCGTCGTCGGCGTCGTGATCGCCGGGATGACGTCGCGGGCAGTACTTAGGCGCCGCCCCTGCGCGCTGACGTCAGTTCTTCTTTTTCCGCGCCAGCAAGCGCAGATCCGGGAAGAGCAGTGCCCTGGTCAATTTTTGACCATACTTTTTGGTGATTTTTCACTGTTTTTTTCCAAATAAAGGTGTCGTAGGGATGCCCGGCTTCAAGCGATGCGGCGCCTGTGCGCGGATGATGTCCGTCACCGACCCGCATTGGGAGGGTCTCTTCTGCCTCGGCCGAGGCCACGACACCGAGTCTTGTCCCGAATGCCAGGCCCTCAACCCGAAAGCTTTGCGAGAGCGGTCTCGAAAGCTCCTCGAGGCCCGGCATTCGGCTCCACGGAGGCCCCGGTCGCGTGAGAGGTCCAGGGGTCGCTCGCGGAGTGCACACCGGTCGTCGGCGTCTAAGTCTTCTTCGTCCGGTAAGTCTAAGCACAAGAAGTCCAAGAAGCATCGTCGGCTCTCGGACTTCGCCTCGCCGGTCTCGCGACTCGGCTGAGGCCCCTCCCGGCACCGTCCCCGCCCCCGCGGCCCCGGACTTGCCTGTGGAGTCGCCCCCGCCATACCCGCCCTTCCCGGGTTCGGGGGCGGATCCGGCCAAGGTACAGGAGTTCCTGTCGGCCATGGCCCGCCTCTTCGGGCCGTCAGGCCCCTCCGGTGCGCCTTCGGGCCCTGCGGGCCCTGATGGGGTTGCTCCGGCGTCGCCGGCGGCTCCGGCCCCGGCGTCGCCCGTGCCTCCAGCCTCGATCCCGGCTCCGGCTTCGGCCCCGGCCTCGATCCCGGCTCCACAACCCCCATCGACGCCGGTCGACCTCACGACACCTCCGCCGGCGCCGATGTCTCCGGTGCCGTTCTCGACGCCGCCCTGGGCTCCGGGCGGCGTCGTTCCCCAGTTCCTTCCGGACATGGACCCGGAGCGACGTCGCTCGACGCCGGCTCCGGCGCCGATGGGACCTTGGGTCCCAAATGTCCCTCCTCCTCCTTATTTTGAACCAGAGGAGGACCAGGAGGACTCTGATGACCCTCTGACACGCAACTGTCAGTATGATGAGGACTGGACAGAGAGTCTAGGGGAGGCCAGTGGTCTGGATACTTCCCCTGACACTGGCATGCTGTCTCCTCCCGTGGCTACGGAGGAGGGGGCCAATTTTGGTACGGTGTTGTGTAGGGCTGCTGGGGCCTTACGTCTCCAGCTCCCTACTTTGACGGTCAAGCCTAACATCTTGACAGAGGTGCTTCAGCCGGCAGCCTCCTCTGCGGAGACTGTGCTGCCGTTTAACGACGCCCTCACTGACGTTCTTTTGGGCGCCTGGTCCAAGCCCAACACAGGGGCTCCTGTGGATCGGAACGTGTCACGACGCCATCGCCCCGCTCCGGGCGACCCCCTGTTTCTTTCTGTCCACCCCACTCCTGAGAGCTTGGTTGTCCAAGCCTCCGCTTCCCAAACCGCCTTCCCTACCGCTCCTCCGGATAGGGAATCCAAACGCCTGGATCAGTTTGGGAAGAAAGGTTTTTCTTCCTCCAGTGCTGGCTTGCGGTCCGTTAACACCGCTTGTCTTTTGGGCCGATATACCCACTGCTTGTGGGATTCGGTGGCGGATGTTTTGCCCCAGTGCCCTGAGGAGGTCCAGGCACTGCTTTCCCGCGCCATTGCGGAAGGAAGGGATGCGGCCAAATACACTATCCGTTGTGGCCTTGACACCGCCGACTCGCTGGGCAGGTCGATTGCAACGACGGTGGCGCTCCGACGCCACGCCTGGCTGAGAACCACTGGTTTTTCAGGGGATGTCCAGAATACTCTCATGGACATGCCCTTTGATGGAGTCGGTCTTTTTGGGTCCAAAGCAGACCATGCGTTGGAGCGCTTTAAGGACTCACGGGCTACTGCCAAGTCCCTGGGCCTTTCTGCTACACGCCCTCCGCTGCCTTCTGCTTTTCGCCCCTATCGTGGCCACGGTAGGGGTGCTCCTTCACGTCAGCAGCCCAGCCACCGGCCCGCGCAGCAGGCGTCTTCGCGTGGCCGAGGACGTGGATTCCGCCGTGGCGGATCGGGCAACCAGCGTGCGGGTCAGGCCACCACCTCCAACCCGTCCGCGGCCTCCAAGCCCTCCTAGTCCCTCCTTTCAGGTGCACGGCACGCCAGTAGGGGGCAGGGTCCGCCATCTTCTTCCCCACTGGCGCACCATCACCTCGGACAGGTGGGTCTTGGACATTGTCCGAAGGGCTACTCCCTCCCCTTCGAGACCACCCCCCCAGCCATGCCACCTCAATTTCACCGCATGTCAGGGGATCACTTGGTGCTTCTACAGAAGGAAGTCACGGCCCTCTTGACCAAGAGGGCCATCGAGCATGTTCCGACCCCAGAAGTAGGGCGCGGTTGCTACTCCCACTACTTTCTGGTGCCCAAAAAGGACAAGGAGGACATGCGTCCTATCTTGGACCTCCGGAACGTCAATCGCTTCCTCCGGAAGGAGAAGTTCAAGATGCTCACCCTAGCTCAGGTCTTGACTGCCCTCGACCCAGGAGACTGGTTGGTAGCGTTGGACTTGCAGGACGCGTATTTCCACATCCCCGTCCTGCCGGCCCACCGGCGTTACCTTCGGTTCACGGTAGGCCCCGAGCATTTTCAGTTCACCGTGCTCCCCTTTGGCCTTACAAGTGCCCCTCGGGTGTTCACGAAAGTGATGGCGGTGGTTGCAGCTCATCTGCGCCGGGCAGGGGTTTCAGTCTTCCCCTACCTCGACGACTGGCTGCTGAAGGCGGGCTCGTCCCAGGCAGTCGTCTCCCACCTCCAGACTACGGCCGAACTCCTGCACTCGCTGGGGTTCTCCATCAATGTGCCGAAGTCGCATCTGATTCCTTCTCCACAGCTCCTTTTCATCGGAGCAGTTCTGGACACGACGCAGTTTCGGGCCTATCCTCCCGAACGGCGAGTCCGGGATATTCAGGCTATGATTCCGATCTTTCGGCCTTTATCCTGGGTTTCGGTACGGATGACCCTGAGGCTGCTGGGCCTCATGGCCTCCTGCATCCTGCTGGTCAATCATGACAGATGGCATATGCGGGCTCTGCAGTGGGACCTGAAGTTCCAGTGGGCGCAGCACCAGGGCAACCTGTCCGATCACGTCCAGATCTCGGAGGGGACTGCAAAACAGTTGCAGTGGTGGCTCTCGAACCGGCAATGGGTCATGGGCAGATCCCTCTCCCTTCCCCAGCCAGAGCATACAGTTGTGACGGACGCGTCCCTTCTGGGATGGGGCGGTCACATGGGAGAGGCGGAGATCAGAGGCCTCTGGTCTCCGGCGGAGTCCCGGCTCCATATCAACCTTCTGGAGCTCCGGGCGATCCGGCTTGCACTCAAGGCATTCCTTCCCTCTGTCAAAGGGAAGGTAGTGCAGGTGTTCACAGACAACACCACCGCCATGTGGTACTGCAACAAACAGGGCGGGGTGGGGTCTTGGACCCTTTGTCAGGAGGCTCTGCGCCTCTGGACATGGCTGGAACATCAGGGCATGTTCCTGATGGTTCAACACCTGGCAGGTTCTCTGAACGCCAGGGCGGACGAACCTCAGCCGCAGGTGCATGATGGATCACGAATGGCGTCTTCACTCGGAAGTGGCGCAAGGACTCTTTCTACAGTGGGGAGAGCCTTGGTTAGATCTATTCGCCACCGAAGAGAACGCGCAATGTCATCAGTTCTGCGCGTTGGAATTTCCAAGGCGGCACTCCGCTCGGCGACGCTTTTCGTCGCGAGTGGAGTTGCGGTCTGTTGTACGCCTTTCCGCCTATACCACTTCTACCCAGAGTGTTGAAGAAGATTCGGCACGACCGGGCCCAAGTCATCCTTGTGGCTCCGGACTGGGCTCGAAGAGTTTGGTATCCCGAGCTACTCAATATGAGCATAGATCCCCCGATCCGTCTGCCTCTTCGGGAGGATCTTCTGTCGCAGCAGCAGGGGACGGTCCTCCACCCGAACCTGTCCAGTCTACACCTGCTTGCGTGGAGATTGAGCGGCGGCAGTTGATTCCTTTCGACTTGCCTCCCGAAGTTTGTGATGTGATTCTGGCAGCCAGGCGTCCCTCCACTAAGGTGGTATACGCCTGCAGGTGGAACAAATTTGTGGCATGGTGCACAGCAAAGGCTGTGGATCCCCTTTCTGCCCCTCTTTCTGGAGGTCCTTCTGTTCCTTCTCTCTCTGGCACAACAGGGTTCTGCCCTGGGTACCATCAAGGGTTATCTTTGTGCTATCTCGGCCTTCCTCAGGCTCCCTGATCAGCCCTCCCTTTTCAAGTCCCCTGTTGTTAACAGGTTCTTAAAAGGCGTTACTCACCTCTTCCCTCCTGTTCCGTTTGTAATGCCTCAGTGGGACTTGAACTTGGTTCTTACCTTTTTAATGTGCGCTCCCTTTGAGCCTCTGCATAACTGTCCTCTTCGTCTTCTGACTCTGAAGACAGCCTTTCTGGTGGCCATCACCTCCGCTCGGCGGGTGAGTGAGCTCCAGGCTCTATCTTGCAAACCTCCCTTTCTGTCTGTTCATCCAGACAAGGTTGTTCTTCGGACGCGTCCGTCCTTCTTGCCAAAGGTGGTTACTGCTTTCCACATTGGGCAGACCATCACTTTGCCCACCTTCTTTCCGCCTCCGCATCCTTCCAGAGAGGAAGAGAGGCTCCACCGTCTGGACCCAAAACGTGCGCTCTCCTTCTATATCGACCGCACAAAACACTTCCGGGTGGATGACCAGCTCTTTGTTGGCTACGTGGGCGCCAAAAGGTCGGGCGGTGCACAAGAGGACCATCTCCCGCTGGGTTACCTTGTGCATCAAGACCTGCTATTCTTTGGCCAAGAAGGAGCCTCCTGTTGGGCTGCGTGCCCATTCCACCAGGGCAACGGCTGCTACCACGGCCTTGGGCCGCGGTGTTCCGCTGCCGGTTATCTGTCAGGCAGCTACGTGGGCCTCGCTGCACACATTTACTAAGCATTACTGCCTTGACAGTCAAGTCCGGAGGGACGGCTTCTTTGGCCGTTCTGTCCTCCAGGACTTCCTTGTCTGATCTTTGTTCGCAGACCCACCACCGGGGTTGGTATTGCTGGGGTATCTATTCTAAGGTAAGGAATCTGTCACTAACGTGTCTCTTTCAGATGCACAAGTTACTAACTTGTGTAACGATATATCTGTAAGTGACAGTAGTTAGTGACAGATTCCTTACCGCCCCACCCATCCTCCCCGTTCTGCGAACTGATTTCTAGGGTTAAGGACATCCCTTTCAGGGCCCTAGTATTTTTCAGACACCTGTGTCAGCTTCTTGCATGGCTCTGCGTTCCTGGCGCGGAAAGTCGTGTACAGAACTGACGTCAGCGCGCAGGGGCGGCGCCTAAGTACTGCCCGCGACGTCATCCCGGCGATCACGACGCCGACGACGGACGCGGAGCCGCACGACGCCGCCTACCGACGCGCAAGGGTACTGCTACGCAAAAAACTTTCCGGATCCAGCCTGACGCCTGGGGATATTCTAAGGTAAGGAATCTGTCACTAACTACTGTCTCTTACAGATATATCGTTACACAAGTTAGTAACTTGTGCGTTACACTGGTAATAATAAGGCAACATCTTTCCAGAGACTGTTAGCATGTGTACACATGTCAAAATAATAAAATATCAGAAAATATACTGCATTACGCTGCAGCCTTTTTTTAATGCATAATTTAGTCAACACTGCGGCATAATTTTGTCCCTCATTGCTGCATAATTAATTCCAGTGGCCCCACAGCAGACAGCACATGTTAAAAGTGCTTGTGAATGAAGCAGAGAGTGTGAAGTTTGCGAACTTAGTTTGGTGTGTGTGCAAATCCTGCATTGCCAATCCCTGGTTAGTTGCAGCTACTACTGCTGAAACAAGGCCAACGGAGGTACCTATGGGTGAGACGGACTGGCCTCAAGGGCAGGGCCGGCCTTAGCACTGGTGGCGCCCTGTGCATTAATGTTTGTTAGTGCCCCCCAGTGACCACCTCCGCCATGGATTTCCTCACTACCACCCTTTAACAGTGCCCCATAAGTCTCCATAACCCCACACACTCTCAGATGCATTTAATTTGATTTACAGCGCCACTCATATCAGTGTAGGGTGTCGGAGCACTTTAAATCACACACATCACACACATTTCACAGAGACAATCAATGTGTGTAAATCACTGTATAGAAAATGTTACTTAAGACTAAGGACTACAAGGAGTAGGAGTCACATGACAACCATACTAGTAGGCCGTATAGTTTAATAGTGATTGGTCTGGAGAAATACAAACTCAGAATTTAAAACGTAATGCCATGGTTGGGGGTTCTCTTTAATAATCAGAATTGATTTCTATCCAAAAGAACACTTTTTGCAACATTAGGATAATCAAAGGCTGGGGGAAAAAACATAACGCTCTAATTTATACCTTTCAGTTTGTATGCAGCTCTTAGATGACAGTTAATAGCTCACTGTTCTATGTTAGGATTTTAACTTGTAAACTGCAAGTAACAAAAGGATCTCTCTGACAAAAGCAGTAACCCACTGACCTATTTACATTATGTGCACTTTGTGATCTGCATGGTACATGTTCTTTGCAGCAGGCACATTAACCCTCTGTGCTACCTTTCAATGAGTCAAAACTTCCACTAGACAAAACTCTGTTTTCTCTCTAGGAAGAACACCAGATTCATCATGACATTTTTATTGTTGCCGAAAATTGCTGGAGGCCAGGAAGGAGGCAGCAAGCGCTTTTAAAACCATAATATACTTGCAAACATGATGCCTCCACCCATAGTCAGCGGCCTGTGTAGTCACACCGGTCGCACTGCCCTAGACCCGGCCCTTCTAAAGGGTTCTGTGACCTCAGTGACAGTCACTGTTGCTCTAGGGTATGCTGCTTCATATGCCTGCCCGCAAGACTGGAGGTGAACTTCAGTATGCATTGTGTTGGACAAGCCTTGAAGGTTAACCTACACTTGCCCCTGCTAGGGTCCACCTGCTGGTGCTAAGACACCAGGGCTTCTAAGGCCTTGCGGGGCCTTCTAAGGTCTAGCATGGGATTGTGCTCCCTCAGAAGAGTGGTCTGGGGGCCTGGTCATGAAGGCTGAACCTGGTTCCCCAGTTCCAAATTCAGCAGCTGTGGCCATAGTGCCACATCCTGTCCCCCACTGAACACCAAACTGCCCCACTGAGAGACTCGCACTGCCTTCAACCACAACCCAATTGTGCCCCGCTATAAACACCTGGATGCGGCTCAATTTAAATTACACACTAGACAAGAGCAATATGCTGCCTACAAAAAAAAAAGTAACATCCTGGAAAAAGCAAACACTCCTAGGGAATGCAAAATTTAGCAAACCAGGTGAAATGTAAGCTGGAACAACATGGTTACCTTAACGCTTTTGCACTCACTATTCAGAAATCAGTGAGTGCTTTTGCTTGAAAAGTTAAGGACATGACTACAGGGCCTTGAATGGACCCATTTCAATGTCCATTGCTTATATTCTTACAAAACGTAAGCAGTACGATAAAAAGACCACATCCGTGAACGCAGAGCGGCAGTACACATTTTGTTTTCCAATCCACGCATTGCAGTACCTCCAGGATTCGTGCATTAGTTCCGAGCCCGGGGAAAACAAAGACAAGAAAACAAAAGTAGAGCTTTACTGGCAAACTCTGTAAAAGTGGCGCTAATGTGTTTGCGTGTGAATAAAATCTATCTGGCCACTTTGCTGCTACTCTGTCTTACTTTATTTAGTTATTTATTTGTTTTTCATATTTTTAACCTTTTATTCCCGATGCTGTACATTGGAATTAAATTGTCAGAAAAATATGGGATTTTCCAGCAAAAGTGTTCTTTTTTAGGAATAATTTCACAGGGGAGCAAATAAACGAAAGGAGAGGAAAGAGAGTGAGAACTGCTTCTTAAAATCACTGTTTTCAATAAGGGAGGAACTGCTAGACAGAAAGAGGGAAGAAGGAGAGAGTGGGGGGGTGGGCAGCTGAAGCGGCAGAGCAGAAGTGGACACTCCTTGTCTTCTCTGGGCAAGAATAAAAGACAGAGTCCTGTTACTTCTCTGCCGCCCCGCCCGTCCTCGAACGCCAGGAACGCCGAGCTTTATCTATAGTCCATGGTGATTCCTTGCGTCCTGGGACGCATTTTCAAAATAAAAAAGTAGGGGAACGGAATCTGTGGAATTAAAGAAGTAGGGGCACGCTGTGCCCTACCGATCCCGCCCACTTCGACCACTGGTCTATACCAGATAATGCGTTACCTAAGGTAAGTAGCTTGTTTATCTGATAGGGACTTCTAGCTGCAGATTCCTTACCTTTGAATAGATACCCAAGCCAGACCATCCAAGCGGGGGGCTGCGGACAAACTACTAGACTAAAAAGTCCTGCAGGACCGAACGGGCGAAACTCCTATCCCTAGGGACCCGACAGTCCAGGCAGTAGTGTCTAGCAAACGTGTGCAGGGAATCCCACATTGCAGCCTAACATATGTCCAGGACTGGCACCACACGAGCTAACTTCGTGGTTGCAGCCTTCCCTCTGGTGGAATGTGTGCTTAAGCCCTGAGGAGGCAGCTTTTCAGCCAGGGCCTAGCAGATCTTTACATAGAGAACGACCCAGCATAAAATGGGCAGTTTCTGTACTGCCCGACCTTTCTTTGCTCCTACATAGCCTACAGAGTTGGTCGTCCACCCGGAACTCTTTTGTTCAGTCAAGGTAGAACGACAATGCTCTTTTTGGGGCCAGACGAAGGAGTCACTCCTCTTCCTTAGAGGGATGTGGAGGAGTATAAAAAATGGGCAGTGTAACCGATTCACCCAAATGGAATGGGGTTCACCACCTTAGGTAGGAAAGAGGCCCTTTATCTGGAAATATCATAAGATAACGAGGCTTGGATGATAAACTGAGAAGGGGGGGGGGGGACAAGGAGCTAGATATAGGTCCAGTGGCTCGTGCTTCCAAATCGTAGATAAGTCACTAAGGAGAGTCACTGTTCCTGAGATAAGAATTAGAAGAAGGGGGAGTCGTTTTGGAAAAGTAGAGAGAAGTTAGAGAGACTTTGACTTGATGCCCTCACACACCCCGAAGGATGTTGTGCTTCCTCATGGGGCGATGCTCCTCGTCGGGCCGGCGCTGCAGTGCCCTACGGGTCCCCCGAAGGGTCACTTTATCAGAGATCTTTTATAGAGCTAGCCGTAAGGTGTGTGCGGGTCTGTGTGCAATGTTAAGTGATGCGTGAAAGTTAAAAATGACTAGAGGGTATCTGATGTAGACTAATTTAATTAGGGGTATCCCTCTGTCATATTTGAAAGGTTATGTGCCGCGCGAGAGTAGTTATGACCCTCAGTAGCTAGACAGGTCGGGTAGGTGCAAGATTCTGTGCCCTCCGACGAAACTATGGTGACTGCAAGCTCCTTCTCGCTATGACTTACGGAGCAGCCTGCTCAATTTTGAATAGATAGGACCACTGTTTGGGTCCGTTGAGTGGCCCTTTTTTCCGAATAAGGCCACCGCACAATCCCTCTTACTCACTACTTCCCTACGGTCCTGAAGAAGCGCGTAGGATCTCCTCCTGAGACCACTGTATAGCGCGAAACATGTCGACCTTATCCCCTTTTTAAACAAAACACTGCACTTTTCTAGCTACTGAGGGTCATAACTACTCTTGCGCAGCACATAGCCTTTTAACTATGACAGACTATAAACTAGAACATTGCACACAGACCCGCACACACCTTAGGGCTAGCTCTATAAAAGATCTCCGATAAAGTGACCCTTCTGGGGACCCGTAGGGCACTGCAGCGCCGGCCCGACGAGGAGCATCGTCCCGTGATGAAGCGTGACATCCTTCGGGGGGTGTGAGGGCATCAAGTCAAAGTCTCTCCGACTCCCCTCCACTTTTCCAAAACTACTCCCCCCCCCCCTCCTTCTAATTCTTATCTCCGGAACAGTGACTCTCCTTAGTGACTTGGCTTGGATGATGAAGCCTGCAGCTCACTCACCCTCTGGGCAGACTATATTGCCACTAGAAATGCTGTCTTGATGGTAAGCAACTGGAGGGGACAGTTATGTGGCGGCTCAATGGGAGCACACATGAGGTAAGTGAGAATGAGGTTCAGATCCCACTGAGGCATAATGAAGGGCGTAGGGGGAAACCTATGTACAAGCCCTTTCAGGAACCTATTTACAATAGGGGACTTGAATAAAGAGGGTTGGTCAGGAAGCCGCAAGAAAGCGGACAGAGCAGATCGATAACCCTTGAGAGTGCCCAGAGCAGAGCCCTGCTGGGCAAGGGTAAGAATAAAGAGAAGAATATCAGAAAGAGAGGCAGAAAGAGGGTCGATAGACTTTTCTGTTCAATATATTACACATTTTTGCCAACAGCAGGTGTATACCATTTTGGTGGAAGGCTGCCTGGATGCCAGAATAACTTTACGAACTTTGGGAGGAAGGTCAAAAGCTTTCCTCTGTTGCTGTTTAAGCTACACGCAAGGAGTCGGAGAGTTGACCAGTTAGAATGAAGAACCCTTCCCTCCTTCTAAAACAGCAAATCTCCTGCAGGGGCAGCCTGATCGGAGGATCAATGCTCATTTTCAGAAGCTCGTGGTACCAGACCCTTCGTGCCCAGTCCGGAGCCACAAGAATGCCTTGGGCCCAGTCGTTTCTGTTCTTCTTGAGAACTCTGGGCAGGAGTGGTATGGGCAGGATGGCATACATGAGGCCTGAACTCCACTTGTGGTGAAAAGCTTTGCCAAACGAAAGCTGCCTTGGAAACTCCAACGTTCAATACTTCTGACATTGCACGTTCTCTTTGGAGGCGAACGGATCTAACCAAGGCTATCCCCACTACTGAAAGAGACCTTGTGCCACCTCCGAATGGAGAGCCCATTTTTGATCCACTAGGCATCAACTACTGAGTTTGTCTTCCCCGATGTTCAGAAAAACCTGCCAGGTGTTGAACCACCAGGGTTATGCCCTGCTCTTCCAGCTGTGTCCAGAGATGCAGGGCTTCCTGACAAAGGGTCCACAACCCCGCCCCACTTTTTGCAGTACCACATGGCTGTGCTGTTCGTGAACACTTGCACCAACTTCCCCTTGACAGGGAAGAAATGCTTTCAATGCTAGTCAATCGCCCGTAGTGCCAACAAGTTGATGTGGAGCCCTGATTCTGCTGGAGACCAGAGTCCTTTGATCTCCACCTCTCCCAAATGGCTGCCCCATCCCAGGAGTGACACACATCACCACTGTGAGATCTGGTTGGGGAAGGGAGATGGTTCTGCCTCTGACTCGATTGCGGTCCGTTAGCCACCACTGCAGGTTCTTTGCAGTTCCCTCTGAAATCGGAACCACATTGGAGAGATTCCCCTGATGCTGCGTCCACTGGAACTTCTGTTCCCACTGCAGAGACCTCATACGCCACCTTGCATGAATTACCAACAGGATGCGCAGGAGGCCATGAGGCCCAGCAGCCTCTGAGCCATTCTCACTGAAATCCAGGATAGAGACTGAAACATTGGTATCATAACCGGATTATCCTGGACTCACTGCTCGGGAGGATAATCCTGAAACTGCACTGTATCCAGAACCACGCCAATGAAAGGGAGCATCTGAGAAGGAGTGGGGTGTGACTTCGGCACGTTTATAGTAAACACCAGCAAATACAGGAGGACCGTTGTAGTCTGGAGGTGGGAAACGACAATCTGGGGCGAGGACGGCTTCAACAGCCAGTCGTCTAGGTAGGGGAAGACTGAAACCCCTAACCTGTGCAGATGAGCTGCGACCACGGCAATCACCTTGGTGAACACCCGAGGGGCGCTGGTAAAGCCAAAGGGTAGCACAGTGAACTGAGATTGCTCGTGGCCTACCTTGAACTGCAAGTAACGTCTGTACGAAGGCAGGATGGGGATGTGGAAATATGCATCCTTCAAGTCCAACGCTACCAGCCAGACTCCTTGGTCTAGTGCAGACACGACCTGAGTCAACGTGAGCATCTTGAATGTCTCCTTTTTGAGGAAGAGATTCACAGTTTGCAGGGGAGGGGGTAAGGGGGGATTGTGCGGACAACTTCTGGCTACCATTCCTACAAGGTTGGAATGTGCCGTGTCCTGGCACAACTTGGGAAGCCTTCTCAGGATGGTGGCTGGGGTATGGCTGACGTGGTTGAAAGCCAAGAAAGGGGTGAAAGGCAGACTGGGGGTGAGATGTCACTGAGAGGCCCAGGGACCTGGCCGTAGCCTGCGAGTCCTTGATGCGCTCCAGCGCGGAGTCCGCCCTCTCTCCGAAGCGACGAGTCCCATTGAAGAGCATGTTCATGAGTTTGGCCTGGACATCTCCTGGAACGCCAGATGTTCTCAGCCAGTTGTGGCGCCGCAAGGCCACCATCGACGAAACCGCTCTGCCCAGTGAGTCAGTCGTATTCAGACCACACCCAGTAGTGAACTTTGCTACATCCCTCCCATCAGGCTGGCTCTAGGGCGGTGCTACCGCACCGGGCGCTGACTTCGGGAGGCACCGTGTTTCCAAGTATATTCTGCTTTTAAAAGCACCTGCTGCCGCGTTCCTTGCCTCCAGCAATTTTCAGGCAACAATAAGTGTCAAAATAACTCGGGTGATTAATGTTCTTCCTGGAGAGAGATCGGTGTTTTGTCTAGTGGCAGTTTTGACTCATAAGGTAGCGCAGAGGGTTAATATGCCTCCTGCAAAGTATGTGTACCATGCAGATCACAAAGTGCATAAAATTTAGCTAGATCATTTTATTTGTTAAAATCCTAAAATAGAACAGTTAGCTATTAAGTGTCATTAAAGAGTTGCTTGCAAACGGCAAGGTATAGATTAGAGCGTTATTTTTTTTCCCGTCTTTAATTAGCCTAAGGTTGCAAAAAGGGTTCATTTGGGTGGAAATCAATTCTTATTAGTAAAGGCAACCCCCAAACATCGTATTACTTTTTAAATTCTGAATTTATGCTTCTCCAGACCAAGCACTCCTAAATTATACTGTTTACCAGTATGGATTACATGTGACTTACACCTTGTAGTCCTCATTTTTATGCAAAATTTCCTATACATTGACTTACACACACATGATTCATTGTCTCTATGTAATGTGTGTGGGATGTAAAGTGCTCTGACACCCTACTCTGGTATGAGTGGTGCAATGAAACAAAAGAAAAGCATGAGAGAGAGAGTGGTTATGGAGACTTAAGGGACACTGTTAAAGGGTGGCGGTGAGAGACTCTGCGGAGAAAGAGGTCATTGGGGGGGTGCCAACAAACATTGTTGTGCGGGCGCTACAAACGCCAAAGCTGGCCCTGCCTCCCATCTCTCACTGCTTGGGAGAGCACAGCCCGAGCCTCCTCCGGGACCTTTGGCAGCACTTGCACAACTGTTTCCCATAAGGTGTGTGAGAAATGGCCCAAAAGGCATGCAGTGTTCACCGACCACAATGCTAGGCTGGCAGAAAAAACATCTTCCCAAGTGTGTCCAGCCTCTTGGATTCCCTGTCCAGAGGAGCGGAAGGGAACGCATCATGGGATGTTGAGGCTTGGACTACCAAGCTCTCAGGTAGGATGTTGGCTGAGGAAACTTGGATCACCCGGGGCAGGGCGATGGTGGAGTGCTATTCTCCTGTTCTCAGGAGCCCCTGTGCTAGGCTTGGACCAAGTGCCTAGAAGGTCATCCGTCAGTGCTTCATTGAAAGTCAAAAGGTATCCGGATAAGAAAGCCCCAGGCTGAAGCACTTCAGTCAAGAGGTTAGACTTGACCTGCACCGAGGGCAGCTGTAGGCCAAGGCCTCCGCTGCCCTCTTGACCAACATAGCCTATGTCGCTCCCTCCTCCGTAGCCACAGACTGTGGAGAGAGCATACCAGTATCTGGGTAGGAGTCCTGTCCACTGTCTTCCGCAAGCTCCTCATACTTGTCCAATTCCTCACCAGGCATGCCTAACTGGTGTTCTTTAGGGTCCAGTGACCCCCTCCCACTTTCCTCTCATGCCTGTAACCTCCTCAAAACGTTCAAGCAACGACCGAAGACCACTGGGCTCTGTCGACGCCGGAATCTGTGTCGACCGATACCGTTCCGACACAGTCGTTGGGAATTGGACTAGGGCTGGCTCTGGAAAAATAGACTTCGGGACCGGCACAGGAGAGGTTGTGTTGGCACGACCAGCGCTGATCCGGGATCGGATCTGTGAGACCCCATCTGAGCCGAGGCCGGAGCCGTCAGCGCAGAACCTTCTGGGGCCTTTTCCGTATCCGCGGGGCCCGCTCAAATAGTCTGCGTATGGCCTCGTAAAACTCCTTTATTTGAGTTGGGTTTGCTCTGGCTCCTGGAAACTGAGGGAGGCGAGGAGTCTGACCTGTTAACTGCTCTGCAGAACCGTGCCTGGAACCGCGATGTTCCTCACTCGTCTCATCAATCCTCAACGGACAAGGTGAAGTTGAATTCGGTCTAGACTTCTTTTTCTTGTGCTTCTTCTCCGAGTGTCCCGGGGACCTAGAGTGCCATGAAGAAGACTTGGGGCTCCTGGAGCAGTCCCGCGACCTTCTCTTCCTCGATCAGGACCTAGACCTTCCTAGGAATCACGCTAGATGCGTTGACTGCCAGGCCGCAAGCAGCTCTAGTGATCGTTCCCTCAAAGCCATCTAGTGCCATAGTCTGGCAATCTGAGCATGACTTTGTGTCGTGGTTGTGCTCGAGACACCATAAGCAGACAAGGTACGGGTTGGTAACCGACATGGCGCGGGGACAGGCGCCACACAACTAAAACAGTACATTTCTAGAGGTCATTACTTGACACACAAGGAACAAATCTTCGACAAAACATAGACACAAGTCTGTCAAAAAGAGACAGAGGGGTGGTAGTTCTTCTCCGGATCAATGCTAACTGGCGCGAAAAGAAAAGAGCGGACGTACGCGCACCTGGGTAGCGCATCTGATGCCAATGATGCCAGCGGAGCCGAATGGAGCCACCCAATGGCGTGCAGGGGTACTGCTCACGCAAAAGTTTCCAGATCTAGTCTGACGTCTGGGAAATTTAAAGGTAAGGAATCTGCAGCTAGAAGTCTCTATCAGATGTGATTGTCTCAAAAGCTCGACTATGTATTTGAGTTCTAAAGAAGTGAGTAGTGCAAACTGCTAACATACTATCTCAGGGAAAGCAGAGATGATATGCCATGTTTGTTTTTATGCTCTATCGCAGTAATTGACACCACTGTGTTTATAACTGGCAAGCAAAGTTAAATTGTTGCCAACACACTTCAGGGTTCATTGAGGGTGTTGGAAATCAGGCATTTGTTTGTAAAACTTTATTGTTGTTGGAGCTGCCGGGCCCTCACTATTAGACTAAACATTGGCAAAAAGCTCAAATATTTTTTGGCCTCAAAAAGCATGCATTGCCACAGTAGTATCAGGCACTGAACAAAACTACTGTGTGTGCTAATATGCTCCTTGTGAAAGAGCAGAATGTGGTCACTCGCAGTGCAGCCAGCAGATAGAGAGAGAATATAATAAAAACAAAAGTTCTTGGTTAACGCCAGACCTAATTAAGAACCCAATTCTTAAAGCAAGTCACAAAAGTACACTTATGGTGTATGTCCTTACATTAGGGCAAATTTGCTGCTTTCACAAGAATTTCTACAAGTTGGCTAGGAA
This sequence comes from Calotriton arnoldi, assembly GCA_963921515.1. NCBI lineage: Eukaryota > Metazoa > Chordata > Amphibia > Caudata > Salamandridae > Calotriton > Calotriton arnoldi. The sequence goes on along the minus strand of CAWUFW010001714.1, from coordinate 1,372,830 downwards.
GTCGTACTCCTAGAAAATATTTGTGAACTGCATTTTAGTATGAGCAAATATGTATGTGTAGATTTGCTCATCTTTTGAGCATTTACAAGTTCACTTTCCATCCAACCACATTGTTCCCAACCCTCCAAGAAGTTTTACTTTTGCGCTTGTCCTTTTTCAATTTCTAACCTTCTCAGTATGGGAAAAGATTACAGAAGAGCTGGTGAAAACCCCTAAAACATGCGAGTTAGTAGGTTTGCACAGACTCAAAAGGGCTTTAAAACCCTAGAACTATTGCTTACCACTACTTCCAGCACCAGTATGTAGATCTACAGAAAGTTGGTAAAATAGTAGTGTGAAGACCGCAAATGCAATTAGTGCATGTCTAAAAACCATTCAGATCAGAAATTTTTACTACTTTTGTAGCATTTCTCGGGTGCCTAGTAGTTTCACTAAGCCATGGGTTTTTTAATGTAGTTCCCGCTTTAAAAGTTGTTAGTGGTTTATGAGTAAGATATGACTTCATGTCACGGTCTAAAATAAGATGGCAATGTTTTGCAATGATTTTGTAAACTTACTGTTGAATCTCTGTCCGTACTTGTGCATGGTCATTCCGAGATTTCTATACCAACTATCAAATTTTGTTTATTCAGTTTCTTTTTTTATTTGCTGCTTTTGTGTAATCTCTTTGCAAAAACTCATCCCTAGACATCTTTCCTGTATTGTAACGATTACTTTTTAAAGTCTGGTTCAACTTTACACAACTGTTTGGTTCTTAAAAATATTTGTAAGGAATATTGCTGATTTGATGTTTTGGATGTGCTGATATTGCCTGAGGTACACTGTTGACTGATGTATCCTTCACGTCCATACAACTTAATAATTTTGTCAGATGCATAGATTTCACAGTCTATAAAGTAAATCTGAATTGCTAGTACCTGAAATTAGTTCCACATTCAAATTATTTGCAATCGGAGCGCTACAAAATGAAACTGTTTCTGTTCTGATTTCTTTTTCTTTTCTTCCAAAGTACAAAAATGCCAATTAAACCTGATCACAGAACAAAATCAAATTTGGATAGGAAGAGCATCACAGAGACCTCACACTTTCACTGTTTTTCCACAGTGCTCAGAGGTTACCACATGCACTTTAGTGTGCCCAGGACTATCCTGTTTTCCCACCTGTATCTTCCTCAGTGGAGACCAGCAGGAGTTGCCAGGCTTACTTCTGCAATTGCCCCTCTTGGCATTGGCTCTTTACTCTCCTTTTTGCTGTTTCTGACGGTGATGGATCAAAGCAAAGGTTAACCGCAGCTCGCTATCTCCGGTATCTCAATAGCTCACAGTTTTTTTTTTTTTTTCTCATTTGCCTCACCCCATGGAACGCACAAGCTACCAGTATCGTAACTCCTCAAACTGAGGGAAATAGGCGTTACATCCGGTTCTCACGGTGCCTACCGCCTATACGGTACCCTAGCAGACATGGTCGTTGCTTTCCCCAACCAAGGGGAGAGGTTTCTCTCCAACTAGGCCACGAGAGCCTGATGGACATCTTTCGTTGGCATAAGAAAGGGAGAGCCCAACATTGTCCAAAGAGTTTCAAAAAAGGCATAATCATAGGACCCGCCATTTTTAGGTACGATATTAAGACTAGAAATATCTCGGTGCTTAAGACCAGGGTATGCCTTGCTATATTCATGTCCTGACCCAATTCAATAACAGATCCCAAAATGCTATCCTTTTTCTGCTGCAAACTCTTGACAGATCTATCTTAGAAGTCTCAAACATTGATACCAACCACTCCGAATGTGTAGGAGGGGCAGGGTTAATCCAGTATTTACATATTTGTCTCCTGGCTAACAGGATAGCGTAGAAAACAAGAGAGCTAGCTCGACCTGTAACTTGATTTCTAAGGCCGAAAATGATCAAGGCCAAGTCTATTTGAATTGGGGCTTTTAAAATACTTTCTAATGACTTCTGAACTTCATCCCAATACAAAGCGATAGCAGGGCAGTCTTTGAACATATGAATGTCGGAGGCTTCAGCAAGTCCACATTTTTTACAATATACTTGGGACCCCTTTAAAAACTTAGACAGCCTCTGAGGTGAAAAATAGGCCCTATGTATGGTGAATATATGGTTTCTTTTCAGCCAGGCGGGTTTCACGATGTCAAAAAGAGTCTTAAATGAGTTCTGCCACAGTTGCTCGCACTGTACATTTGGAAGATGTTCACTCCATACTTCATCTGCAAGTTTAAATTCGCCATCCATGGCCTCTTCAATTGCCCAGTACCAGTGTGAAACCTCTCTCCTTCCCACTGGCCTGGCTACTAGCTGTTGTTCTAGACTGTTGCCCCCAGCTATAGGTTTCTTCTGGTTTTTCTGGGTTTTAACCCAGCTCTGAAGTTGAATATACTTGAACCTTGAAAGGCCTGCTCCCACTTTCTCTCTTAGTTTCTCCCATGAAAAGAGAGTACCCTCATAAGCCAGGTCCCCCCAAACCTTCAGGCCTGCTTCTCTAAGTGGTAAAGCCAACCTGTCCTGCAGACATACAGGCGAGCCTGGTGAATCCCAGAGTGGTGCTAGATTTGAAAAATAATTAAGGCCCACCAGATGTTTTACTCTAGCCCAAGCTCTTACTATTGATTGAAGGACTTTGAGTTTGACCTTTTTAAAAAAGGTTGGATTTCCAAACTTAAACATAAAGCCCTCAGTAGGTAGACTGGCCCCTCTTAACATGGCTAAAAACATGCTTCCTGCCCCAGTATTTAACGACATTTTTAACAACATTCGCGAGTGTGAAAACAGAAAGGCGCAAGCATAGTACTGTATATCAGGTAGCTCCAACCCCCCCCCTTCTCTCTCCTACGTCTTAATTTTTTCCAGGGGATTCTAGTGAATTTATAGGCCCAGACGAATGAATTTACTGCCTGCTGTATTTTATCAATGGCTAATTTATCAAAGTGTAGGGGGATTGAATTAAAGAGAGAGGTTATTTTGGGTAATATCACCATCTTAACCAAGTTCACCCTCCCCAGTATGGTTAGAGGGAGGTGGGCCCAAGATTTCATCTGCTTTTGACAATCCCTTGTGACTTGTGCTAAGTTAACATTTGCTATCTTAGCTATATCTTGGATAATTCTTACTCCCAAGTACCGCATGCTGGAACTGACCTGCTGTTGGCATGTCTCAATATTCCACGTCATAATGTCAGTTTTTGCGGCATTCACCTCATATCCTGAGATCTGTCCGAATTCCTGTGCCGTTCTAATCACTGCCGGGAAAGTTGTTTCTAAATCTGCTGAGAAGACTAAAATATCGTCTGCATATAGGGCCACCTTTCTCTCCCACTCCAAATCTAAAAGGAACAATGCTAGGATCTTCTCTGTCTCTGAGCAAAGGGTTCTATATACATATCGAAAAGGAGAGGGGAGAGAGGGCAGCCCTGCCTGGTGCCCCTGGTGATCTTAAAGGGTTTGGTCAATTTCCCGTTGACCAACAATTTAGCAGATGGATCATGGTATAGCAACTGAATAGTATGAGAAAACTTTCTGCCACAGTAAAAATTTTCCAAGACTTCCGACATGTAAGCCCAATTTACCCTGTCGAAAGCCTTGGTGGCATCAAGAGTCAGAGTTGCCAGAGGGAGTGAATAAGTGGAGGCAATATCTATTGCTCCAATAAGATCGTACGTGAGGTCTGATGGTTGTCTTCCTTTGACAAACCCCTTTTGATCTGGATGGAGGATGTCCACGGCCACCGACCCCAACCTTGTTGCCAGAATTGAGGTGAACATTTTATAGTCCGCATTTAGGAGCGAAATAGGCCGGTATGATCCACAGCTTGCTGGATTTTTACCAGGTTTCGGGATTAAAATCACTGTGGCGTCATTCCAAGACTTAGGCGGCCTTACACCCTCTACTAGTATCATATTAAATAACTGTGTCAATACCGGTACTATCGTCTCACCCAAAGATCTATATAGCTCGATGGGTAGCCCATCGGGCCCCACGGCTTTGCCTCGCTTACCGGCAGCTAGAGCCTTCTTCACTTCTTCTTGAGTAATATCTTGTTCTAAATCCTCTTGTTGTTTGAGACTCATAGTTGTCAATGTCGTATGATTCAACCAGTTCTTAATTTCATATCTATTCTCTACCCGATCTTCCTGATAGATGTCCTGAAAATATTCAAAGAAGGCCTCTCTAATTTCCTCATCAGAAGAAAGAGCTGATCCCCCATCCCCTGCCATAATTTCCTTAATCTGATTTCAAAGCCTGTCTGATTTGGCTTTCCATGCTAATAATTTCCCAGCCCCTTCTCCATATTCAAAATGGGCAATTTTACTTGCCTCCCATCTGCGCAGTAGCCTTATTTGAAGGATATTCTCTAGCTGTTCTTTTAATCCCTTAAGTTTACCCAGGTAGCTTTCTGATGGCCCGAAACTGCCTGCCTATCCAGTGTTGCCTCCTCTGCCAACATTTCCGCTTCCAGAAATGTGATCTCCTCCCTATACTTTTTATTCTTATAGATTACCCTACTAGTAATAATGCCCCTTAGAAAGGCCTTAAAAGAATCCCAGACCGTGGTGATATTTGCTGTACCCAGATTGATCCTCAGAAAGAATTCTGTTTCACTTGATAAAAAAACCATTTCTTCTTCTTCAAGGAGCAACGTTCGGTCGAAGGACCAGGTTCCGATCTCTCGAGCCTGAGCCCAAACAAGATCTATTAATATTCCTGAGTGGTCAGACAAATGGGACATCAAGTAGGCTATATCTTTGACCTTACACCTTAGGCTATTACTGATCAAGATATAGTCGATTCTTGATTTATGCTTATACTTATAGTTTCTATATGAAACTCCTAGTTGTTGTCCTGATCTCTCCCTCCATATATCGCATAGGCCACTCTGGGCCATCATGTTCTGAAGATACGCCCTTGATCTTGAGGGGACAACGGCCCTACTATTCGCAGATTTATCAAGTTTAGGATTGAGAACGATGTTAAAATCTCCGGCTATAATGACAGGGTCTGGGAAATCTAGCAAGTGCAAAAAGATAGTTTTGAGGAAAGAGGGGTCGTCCTGATTTGGTCCATAATAGCCAATTAAAGTGAGAAGACTGCCCATTAGAATAACCTTCAGTATTCCCCATCTGCCACATGGGTCTAATATATGTTGTAAGATCTGGACATTAGCTTGTTTTTTAAAAAGAATCAATACCCCTCTAATATTGGCGGTTTGATTAGTGCAGACAAGAGTCAACCCATTTCTGCTTTTTTAAGATTTCTATGATCTCTTCCTTAAGTAGATGTGTCTCCTGGATGACAATGACCTGCTCTAGAGAGTCTTTTAAGTATTGTAAAATTCTAGCTCTTCTAGACCTCACACGCAGACCATTGACATTCCAAGACAATATCTGAAGTAATTTCATGGTGGCTTAAAATTTGCGCTCTGAGCCCGCTCTAGAACTGAGAGAATGGGGTGCCTATCTTCTTGAAGCCCTACTACAGCTTCCCAGGCTAAGTTAAATGCTGTTAAGACAGCCTACCCCTCACCCCCCCCCTTGGAGAACCCTTCCCCCATATTGCTGGACCGGTGTTAACCAGATGTTACACCCCCGGAGCTACCCCGCCTATCCCGTCTCGATCATATGTGATTAATCTAAATTGTCCCCCTACCCCAAAGAAGAAAGGTGCCGGAAAGGGAGATAAGAATAATTGTATATAAATAAATGATTGCCCTAAAAAACGGAAAACCTAAGTGAGTAAGTAACTATGTGTGTGATCCTATCAACTTTCAAATCATCTTCTCTTCCTCCACTCTTCCTCCTTTCCTGTTTCACAAACCGATATATACATATATACAAAACCAAGTATAGGAGAAAGGAAACTTATGGGGTTAGAGAGAGAACCCCTGGGAAGACTGACCCCTAGCTCAATCTAGAAAACTATTTTCAGGGGACTTTCTTCCCAATAGTGTTAAGCAGCTCATCTGCCTCCTGAACAGATCTTATGTTATGCATTTTATTATTATGCATAACTTTCAGGAAGGCAGGAAATTTCAACTGTACCACTGCACCAGCTTTCTTAAAATCTTCCATCCGCCTACCAAGTTCCCATTGCCTTTCAAGGGTCACTCTAGCCAAATCTGAGCGTATATCGAAGGAGAATTCTCTAACCCTTAATGTTTTTACTTTTAAAGCCAAATTAAGGATTTTCTCCTTCAATGAGTACGTGAGGAAGTTCACCAAAATCTTTCTGGGCTTCGTTCGCTTTGGATCCCTGCGAAACGGATCTCTGTGAGCCCTCTGTATGTCATTTCTTAGGGCCTCATCTGACGCGTCAAGCTGCAGAGCCTCTTTAAGCAGTGAGATGATGTAGGTTTTAAGGTCAGATCCTTCGCTCCCTTCAGGGATATTTAGAAATCGAAGGTTGTTTCTGCGAGAATTGTTCTCTAAATTTTCCAATCTGTCACGGAGAACGGCCTCCTCCTTTTTAAGTGTGTGGATCTCATCCTCTGCCACCCCAAGATTATTTTTAAGTTCTTCCACTGATTTCTCTAGGGTTTCAGTTCTAGAATTTAAGAGGTCCACCTTCCTCTCTAGAGACTCACAACACTACCTGATCTCGCCTTGGTTTGCTGCCGAGGTAGCAAATTCCTTCTTAATATCCTCTGTTGGTGTGGCAAAAAGAGTCACCATTGCGATAGCTTGGGGCCCCCCTGGTTCTTGAAAGTTGGGACCTTTATCCACTCCACCTTTATTTGACACTGATTCAGGTATCGTAGGAGTTTCAAGTATCTTATCAGTATTGCTGTTGGTATCGATATCGGTAACTATCATCAATGATTCAGCTTGAGTGGACAAAGAACTATCTGTCTCCATGTTGACAGTAATTAAACTGGCCGGAGCCCAGACCATAGTCTCCTCCATAATCACCTCTCTTTGGGTCTTTCCTCTCTTCGTAATTTCAAGCACTTCAGGTTGTATTCTAAAGAAAGACCGTAGAGAGGGTGTAACTCTGATTTTGTTTTCTAAAGGATTACTTTTTTTCTTTTTCCTCCCAATTTTTACGCCCCTACTTTTAGCCTGGTAGGTTTGAAAAGCTGTGCTGGTTGTGGAAACAAACTCAATAGTTGAGCTTTCAGACCCTTGGAATTTGTTTAATTCATCCACTAGTTGGTTACTAGTCTTTCCTTTGTCTTTTGTCTTTTCCGCTCCTAAGGTGGCCCCTTGCTTCTTTTCCTGTTTGTTACCCTCCCTCACCGTCACCACTGGGGGACCAAAACCCTCAAGGCTCCCTCTCACCTGTGACGGCGTCCAAACCTGCACAGCTTGAGGACCCCAGCGACTCCAGCCGTTGTACTGTCCCCACCTCCGCCTCCAAAGACGACCCCCCCTGCCGCGACACACGCTGGAGGGGCCGAAACGGCAGAAACCACACACTCGCCAGACACCGGAACAGCCTTCTCCTCCAGTCGGCTCCCCACGCCGAAGAACTGGCTGATGCTGACTCTGCCCCCGCCGCCTCCGTTGACCCGGAGGAGCCCGCGAGCCGCCGCTCTGCGGCTCCTCCTAAGCTCCAGGGCGGCCTTGCACCAACGCGGCGGGCAGTAAGAACAGAGAGCACCGACAGAGGCCACACACATCCCCGGGAGACCTCCAACTCAGCAGACAACTAGGCGGCTCAGGTAGGATGGAAGAAATGTTACGGGACAGACGAGCAACGCTCCTGGGTGTACGCGGCTGCTCACGTAGCAGACGCCATGTTCACCCTCCAAGAAGTTTTATTTTTGCGCTTGTCCTTTTTCAATTTCTAACCTTTCTCAGTATGGGAAAAGATTACAGAAGAGCTGGTGAAAACCCCTAAAACATGCGAGTTAGTAGGTTTGCACAGACTCAAAAGGGCTTTAAAACCCTGGAACTATTGCTTACCACTACTTCCAGCACCAGTATGTACATCTACAGAAAGTTGGTAAAATATAAGTGTGAAGACAGCAAATGCAATTATTGCATGTATAAAAACCATTCAGATCAGAAATCTTTACTACTTTTGTAGGATTTCTCGGGTGCCTAGTAGTTTCACTAAGCCATGGGTTTTTTAATGTAGTTCCCGCTTTAAAAGTTGTTGGTGGTTTATGAGTAAGATATGACTTCATGTCACGGTCTAAAATAAGATGCCAATGTTTTGCAATGATTTTGTAAACTTACTGTTGAATTTTCCCTCATCTGATTTTTTTTTTCTCTGTCCGTACTTGTGCATGGTCATTCCGAGATTTCTATACCAACTATCAAATTTTGTTTATTCAGTTTCTTTTTTATTTGCTGCTTTTGTGTAATCTCTTTGCAAAAACTCATCCCTAGACATCTTTCCTGTATTGTAACGATTACTTTTTTTAAGTCTTGTTCAACTTTACACAACTGTTTGGTTCTTAAAAATATTTGTAAGGAATATTGCTGATTTGATGTTTTGGATGTGCTGATATTGCCTGAGGTACACTGTTGACTAATGTATCCTTCACGTCCATACAACTTAATCATTTTCTCAAATGCATAGATTTCACAGCCCATAAAGTAAATCTGAATTGCTAGTACCTGAAATTAGTTCCACATTCAAATTATTTGCAATCGGAGCGCTACAAAATGAAACTGTTTATTTTCTGATTTTTTTTTTCCTCCAAATTACAAAAATGCCAATTAAACCTGATCACAGAACAAAATCAAATTTGGATAGGAAGAGCATCACAGAGACCTCACACTTTCACTGTTTTTCCACAGTGCTCAGAGGTTACCACATGCACTTTAGTGTGCCCAGGACTATCCTGTTTTCCCACCTGTATCTTCCTCAGTGGAGACCAGCAGGAGTTGCCAGGCTTACTTCTGCAAATGCCCCTCTTGGCATTGGCTCTTTACTCTCCTTTTTGCTGTTTCTGACGGTGATGGATCAAAGCAAAGGTTAACCGCAGCTCGCTATCTCCGGTATCTCAATAGCTCACTGTGTTTTTAGAGATAGCTTTAGCAGTCACTGTCTGCAAACTTCTGTTAAACATTCTTCACAGTAATTGTCCATTACCCTTTTCATGGGCTCTAGGCCCAGTGACCTTCCCCGTTCCTTCGCATTTGCCTTCTTCTTGGAAAGGTGGGCGGGTTTTACTTGGGATCCTTTATGCCTTGGCACATCACCCTATTTACGGTCCCCAATGTGGTCCTCTTCTATCCTCTTGGGGCTAACTAGCAGTCCGTTATTACTGAATTCAATTGACCATTTGAATGGATATAGGTTACTCGCCAATAGTATTACACACATCTTGAAAGCCCTAACCTACAACACAAAAAACATTAAACTCTTGGTTTAGCAATCACCACAAACCATGCAAAGATCTCCTGACGCTGCATCCAACACTGTATCAAAACTTCATACAGCAAATAACCCATTACTGTCAAAGTAATTGAATACTCATTTAAGCAACTTCAGACTCCTCCTTAGTGTCTGGATTGGTAAATGAAGCTATCCTTGCCCGTTCAGCTCAGACTCTTAAGTGATTGTACACATTTTTTAATACCACCGAACAATTCACACTCATTTTACAGAGTTTAGTTTCAACAGAACACGTTGGGCAGCTCATACTGCATCCTCTAGAATGTAACACATCATCATTGAATATATGCAATTAGAAGTGGGATACAACCTTCTACTTTCATTACAAATCGCTGATCCAACAGCACAAATTGCAGAGCCAATCTCCTTCTCTTCCACCAACTAGGCACGAAAGCTGTTTGCTTTCCAATGTAGTGCTCCTTGAACGACCAATTCTCACACAACCAAGATTCACAGAGCCAAATGGGTACCTTTATGCACACAACCCCATAGCCGCATGGTTGGTAGTATGATGCCCTCCCGCAGTGATGCACGTCTCCTAGAACACAAATGTAAGTGTACAAATGGGATTAACTGGTTTTAAGAGGAAACTCGGCTGAGCACTTAGAAAGGATAGTGGTTAGTTGTGGGCATCTTTGATGCTCAACAAAGAACCACGTTCATGATTGTGGCAAAGAAGGTGGCTGTAATCAGTTGCTTAGTATTTACTGAAATTATTTATCTTTTTTTTGCTTTTTTACATTTGCTCTTAAAAATAATCATTGAACTGGTTTCAACATTTTTTTCGGTATAAACTACTATTAAGGAATGGAGAGGTAATTATTACGCAACAGTAAACATTACACATTTTTCCAAAAATTTGAAATGGTTACTCTTGTTTACCTTAATTTCTATGTTGGTTAATTTCAATAAGATAACAATTTGTTTTATAAAGGCTATGCATGAAATGGGTTTTAAATATTATTCAAACCTAATAATTTTTCTTTTGTAGGAAAAGCTCCTATCTAGATCCCTTCAAAGAGGTGAAGATCTGCAATTTGACCAGGTAGGAAACAACATTTCTGTGCTTTTTTTTCCCTCGAAGTTTTCATCATTAAAACTCTAATTATAATTTCTTTCTTACCTGCGGATTTTGGAATTGGTTCTATTTAAAAAATAAGAAACCCTATTTTATGGAGGAAAAAAATGTTCAAAATACTTAAACTGAATTTAGTCCACAAAGCCATATTCAGTTAGAATGTAAAAGTTAATGTCAGTCTCAGCACTCGGACTAATAGATTTCCCAGATTGTGATGACGACTTTAGGTTTGTTATCGGCAGAAATTTCTTATCTGAAGTGTGCTGGAAATGAAAAGACTGTTGTGAAGCTCATGATGGCTCTTAAAGCTGCTTCCACTTGTGCTGAGGAAATAGTTTGATAATACAGACTGAACAGACCATATTTAAGATTGGGACAAAGTTAATTTGAGTATATTGGTCTAAACATATTACTTTTATTGATTCTAGATAATTGTCATTTATTGATTCTAGATAATTAGTAATGCATAGAATTTATGGGATACTCTTCCCTATAGGATCCTGTTAACACAAACCGGTTTGAAATGAGAATAAATCAACACTAAGTTTCTGTGGAAACCTTGTCAAGAGCCCCGGGGGAATTGGGGGTTACTGGGCTCAGTGTGTGTGAATAAGAGCATTTACCTTTCTTGTCCTGAGGTCTAACCCTACTATTGAATGCAGAACTGATCACCAAGTTCACCCTTTTACTGACTATTGGGGAGCAATGTTGAGCAGTCTAAGGCTTACTCTCAGATGCCGTGGGCTTAAAGATTCAGCACTCAATAGACTTCAGGTGGCCTGTAGTAAATCGCTGTCCATCCAGTACTTTGGTTCAAAAGAAAGACAATGACTTTAATGATAATACACAGTGAGTGTTGGTGTACAAAATTTAACAAAAAGTGGTTCTTACAGGGCATTAATGGGAACAGTAACCACAGTATACTTGGGGGGTTAGGAGACCCGCAATATTGGTTAGATGCAATGGCCCTCTGAGGGATATCTGTATACATTGGTGTGGCAGCTCTTTTCCTTCTAATCGCTCTTAGCTAGTTCAGTCTCTATTTTAGTGTCCACTCTTTCCCCCCTGCAGGGAACCATATCAGTTACTTTTCTGTCCTGGTTACTGAGCATCAGAAGATTGTTCCACAAGTAGTGCTATGGGTGCTGCGGCCACCAGAGTCCGAACCGCTGTGGTGGTGTATTCATATTAGTGACACCCCTCTGGCAGTCTTGTTTTCTTCCTTGGTACCTAATGTTTCTTGTGAGTGACTTCATCTGGTAGACACAGTTTTCCTGGCACTTCTCGACACCAGATCACGGAATGGAAATCACTTGTTGTCGAATTCTGGAACAGACCCCCTCGGTGACAAGTGTCCCCTCAACTGGGGAGACGCCAAATTTCACTAACAGTATATTTGCAGTAGCAGCATCTCTTCAGCTAGCCTGGCCTCTTGACAGTCTCTGCTTTCTCTGAGCAGTGTCTTCTTTGTACAAGGGCTCCTTCAGTGTCCCTACTGAGCAGTCAGTCGGCTCTCTTCCTCAAGTCAGGATGTCTATAGCCGCTCCTGGGAAGCGAGTAAAATCTTCCCCAGGTTACAAATCTTGAACCTGACGGGGGGAGCTGGCGGTAAGTGGGGTGGGGTAGATTGGGTTTGATTACCTTGTGAGTGTTGTCTGGATTGTCTCTATGCCTCCATATAAGGTACCACCAAAGTATGCATGATAGAAAAACGGTGGCCATAGCAATATGTAATTGTGCTGTACATGTATCAAATACACACAAGTAGCGAATGCTCTCCGTGGATGAAGGAAGGAACTGGTTATAGGGGACTTGCAGAACAATTAGAAAAGTGTGGGAGAGACTGGTAGGCTGCTCTGTCAAGCATCCAGCAGGGAACAAATACTGCCTTGCAGGTTTAATCAGTTTGCTGCCACCTCTTTTGGCCCTCTACAGCCTGGTGAGGTGACTGTAGTCGTTCTTTAAAAAAAAAAAAAAAAAAACTCAAGGTGTGCCTTTGCAGTCCTATAGCATGTCTCTGGGTCTCACTCCAGATCATTGTGTATGCTACAGTGGGGTTCAAAAACACCAAAGCTTGCTATGTGAACCTTGTGCATCATTCCTGATGACATAGAAAGTCATTATGAGAGGACATCTTTAGACCTTGTTCTCCACATTGCACACTTTATATGAATTCCACCCTGAGCATTACCATAGCTATGAAAATAGTGATGTGACACTTTTGCAGAAGATTTTCTACCAGAGGGATGTGCCACCAGACCCTCCTCTAGGCAAAAAATGCTAAACCCAGGCAAAGCCATTCGCCTACTCCCAAAGATGATCGAATAGAACAGCCTCCACAGAAGCAGGATGACGAATGGTGAGTAGATAATTGCCTGTATGTATGTATACCTATGTGCTTCATCAATGGAAGAGGGTGACTGAGGAGGGATGAGTAGGTCATCACTGTTCAGAGGCCTATTGTATCCTTGCTCTTCTTGCTATCGCACAAGTGGAATTTAAATTCTATTCCCTTATGGAGAGCGAGTCATCAAAATTTGTTTTGCTGGTCACATGTATAGAAATTATAGATTTACTATTTTTTAGGGAAAGACGAAAGATATGTTAAGGTAATTCCCATTTTGGATCTTTTATGGGCAGAAGATCTTGTTCAGTTGAGGACACCTACCAGGTTTTCATTTATTGTGGCAAGCATCTAAGAGAAAATGTGAGTTCCAGAAAACAATGCATCCTGCTAGCTAAATCAAACAAGACTGTTGTCTTAGCTGCAGCTAATTGCCAATGGAGATATCTGTTTTTGCCCTGTTCCTAAGCATGACAAGGGCACAAAGGCAGGCATTTGAATGCTTTGGAGTAGAGTAACTTTGTAGCTACTTTGTAACTTCAGGGTTTTTCAGACATGATTGACAATATTTACATAACGTTCCACCATTTTTAGACAATTTCAGGAGAACTAGCAGAGCAGCTGCCTATTGTCATGGTCCTTACAGACAGATGCGTGTGCAGCCTTTGCCAGACCAGTGGGACGTTGATTTGTGAATTATTGCCACATGACCGAGAATTAACTTGGACATGACATGGGATGGGGTGGCAAGTGGGGTGCTGTGAGTGTTTCAGCCGTTCGCTTGTCCTCCATAGGAAGAAATAGAAATACCTTGCGCTAGTCAGGCTTTTAAAATGCTGTTTACTTGGACTGCAGAGAAACAAAGGTTTCTATTCTAGGTGGTACTTTGTGGAAAAAAGTGAATCTGGTGACTTGACTTTTAGACGTGCGCAATTTAAACCATTACATCTGGAAACATTGAGGATGGTTATTCTAAAGTAAATCCTCCCATTGTAGATAAATTGAGTTCTTTACTTCTACTGATTTGTTAACCATTCAACTCCTGTTTATTGTAGTAAAAGTTAACCACTGTCAATTCAAAGTATTGCAATTGGGCCTTTTAATTGGTGCTGCAGATTTTTACCAAGTGTATTATAGCCCCTGTGACAACTTGTCTGAGACAGTCACGCATCCATACTTACCTATATTTGGACAGCCTCCTGCTGAAACAGTCTTTAGTGTCTGCTGCAGATGAGCTAACATCTGTGGTCCTAAACCTTATGCCAGAGTTAAGGTTATCTTTAAAGATTGAAGATCATTACCTCTGCTTTCACAAAACATGCTCTTTGTTGTTGGGACAAACGAGCACCAATGAACAGTCTAGCATTTCAAAAAGAGGGCTGAAGCAACGAGCCGTAAACATACGAACAAGGACAATGTGTAGCTTCAGACGGTAGAAAGCCATGGTGGCCTGTCATTTTGTCTCACCCTAATAACCCAGTGTTTCCTTTTTGTTTGACCACTGGTAGAGTAGCTCGACCCTTAATGGAAGAGTGCACTAGGGAGTTGTGACGATATGTGTGAATAACTCCACATCTGTAGAACTTGTTAATAATGATGCTAGGACAAGCACATTGAAACAAGCTCAGGATTACAGACTTAGCACCTGTTTTACTGGACAAGTTATCTCATTCAGCATCTTATCTACCCCTACAAGACCCTTTTCCTCACTAGTTTTGTCCCTTTCTTGGATATGCCAGGGGTTTCCAATATCGCCAACGCTTGACCCTGTTGCTAGCACAACAACCTTCTTAGCTGTTTTGTGACTGAGACCGTGGGTCCCAGCGACAATGTTCAGGTCATCCCGCACAACACGTAGCTTAACCCCACTCCTCTTAACATAACATGTGATTTGTAAAGCGCACGTTCACCCGTCGGTATCTTGGCGCTGAATAACAGATGTTTATTGTTACCCAACTCAATGGTACTCATTTTATCGACCTCAGATGGCTGAAAGGCTGAGTGGACCCGCTGGGATTTGAATGAGATCGCACACAGGCCCCTCAGTGGGCGCATTAGTCCACTGAGCCACCAGACCCGGCTGTGACCAGAACCGCAAAACCACTTTAGTGTGTCCTTTTCAGGAAAAGGGAAGGACGAATTCAAGATGCTCACGATAGTCCAGGTTCTTTGTGCCCTGGATTCTGGGAAGTGGATGGCAGCATTGGACCTTCTGGGCTCTTATTTCCATATTTTTTTATCCTGCAAGCCCACAGGAGTTGTTTCACAGTGAGCTAGGAGCATTTTCCTTTTGTGGTGCTCCAGTTTGGCCTAACCAGTGCCCCTTAGGTGTTTCACAAAGGGGCTGGCAGTGGTCGCAGCACATTTTCGGGGTTTGGGTGTTCCCGTCTTCCTCTACCTCGATGACTGGCTGTTGAAGGTGGGCTTTCCCCACGCAATCATAGACCACCTCCCGACAACGGTGAACCTCCTAACCTCATGGAAGTACATGATTAATGTACCAAATTTGCACCAGACTCCTTCGCAGAAACTCCTGTTCATCAGAACTACCTTGGCAACAGTGCAGTTTCGAGCCTCCACTGTCTACCCTGACAAGTCCAATCCACCTCGTACACCTCAGCCCACTCCTTCTGGGGCGAAGAGTCCGGGACATTCAGGCTATGATCCCAATGTTTCAGCTTCTGTTCTGAATTTCAGTGAGGATGGTGTTGAGGCTGCTAGGACTATTGGCCTCCTGCACCTGCTAGTCGACCACTCCAGATGGCACATGCTAGCTCTGCAGTGGGATCTGAAGCATCAGTGGGCACAGCACTAAGGGACCCTATTAGAGTCCATCCAGGCTTTGGAGGAAACTGCAAAGCATCTGCAGTGGTGGCTGCTAGAGTGCGATTGGGCCAGTGACAGACCTCTCTCCTTAACCCACCAAGAGCTAATGGTGGTGATCACTACTGGACTAAGGAGGTGTGGATCAGAGGACTTTGATGAGAAGGTGGGTTTCGGCTAGAGACCAATTTGTTGGAGTTGCAGGTGATCCGCTTGGCTTTGAAGGCCTTCCTACCATCGTTTAAAGGGAGGCTATTAATGGGGGGGAGGGGCTCGCTCAACCATGCGCTCTGGTATCATTGCCTATTGCTTCATCCCCTCCTTGCGCCCCTCTGCCTACCAAGCCCTCTCATAAACTTCCAAAACCTCCAAGTAGCAAACAAAAAAAAAGCCAACACCCACAAATCAAGCAATTCCAAATCCCACCTGACATATAAGGGGTGTGAATCTGCTAACTGCGATGGACACTTCATAGACCGCTTTGAGGCGAGGTAGGACAGTTTGGGCAAAATTATTGAAACAGTCTTGGATGCTAAGCTGAAAGCTTTGTTTAAACGCCTTGAGTCAATCGAGGTAACATTATCCAACCTTCTTCAAAAACAAGCTTCTGGGCACCCCAGCCCAGCCCGTATATCCACTATTATTGCCACTGTAAGAGAACAACAAGAGACACGCCAGCCAGATGTTGTGAACCCAGGGGAGGACATGGGCCTGGCTGAGGGTGTAGCTATGGAAGCGTCTGCTGTACCCCTGGCAACTGTCCACACCCCCTCAGCATTCCAAGGCCATGGTCTCCGAGGTCGGTCCTCCTCTGTCCATAAAAACACCACTATTACTATCAGCTTTTTGAATTTGACCACGGATTCTTCATCTAGATGTGATCTCCCACCAGCAGCTTGTCCTTGAGTCATCGTGCTGGTGGATGTGCCAACCCTTCTTCCTGGTGTTAGAGAGTTCACTGAGGACTTATTTTCTAAATCTAGATCTGCTATTTAATGAAGTGCTAAGGACTCGGACAGCCCAAAGGTCAGGGCTTGAGGGTAGCTCACTCTAACATACCATCTGCCTGCCCGCTTTCTGTGGTTCCTGGTGGTTCTTTCCCAGAAGTCAACCACGCTAGTCTTACTGCATCCCATCCCTCTGGTGGACAATATAGAGGGTGCCTTGATTCGATCGAATGATTCTGCCCTTCAGGTTCAAATACTCCTCTGGAACATCGCTGATTTACTTAGCAACAAAGACTGACAATTGGGCCGCACTCATCTCCAGCCATGAACTGACAGTCCTGCAAGAAACGTGGACCACACAACTTGTCAGTATTGAAGGGTTTGCTGCCTATATGGTTCCGGCAACCCCGTCACCTGCTGGTCTGGCCAAATGAAGGCTAATAGTCTACTTACGAGTCTAGGAAAGAGGTGCAATATGCACTCCTCCCATGTGTGCGCATGGTGCGCTCAGTGCAAGAAGCCAGAAGGCCATGATGAATCGCCAATACGCTGTAAGGCAGGGGCAGGACCACATGTGCAGCAGGTCTGTACTCTGAGCATGACATCTAGGGCAGGCCATCAGTGCGATGGAAATATCGGTTAATCTTTTCTGGAGAGAGTTATGCCCTTTGCGTAATGTAATACTATATTAAACAAGAACGGGCATCTAGGGGAACCCTTGTAGGGCTTTCTAAAATTGCAGCCCACTCTTTTTCTGGGCAGGATGGGTCAAATCTGCCTCCCAATGTTGTCTTAAAGGGACGAGCGACACCAGTGCGTGCTGATGCAGTGAAGCCGCAAACCATTTAGTGAGATGCCTACCTGTTCCCATCACATGCAAGTTCTGAAAAGTAAGGTGAGTCTTTTGCTTGCACCACCCCACTCCCCGCGTCACGGAGAAGCAAGCATGAAGGTATATATTAAAAACTGCCCAGGGTGGAGCCCTTCTTCCTCTGTCAATGTATTGTAGGATATCTGTACTCATTCACGGTAGACATCACCCAGTGTGGAGGCCAGCTTCCCTCCACAGGGACAGCTCAGAAGCCGAAGTGACAGTCAGACCGTGGGGGTACCCAATAAAGGTAGCGCTGGCGCGTAAGGAGTTGTCAGTCGTGTAAGGTACAAACTTCTGCGATACGAACGGTAAGAGACTCCAAGCAGTAGGGAGTCCGGCGGATGGCCGCGAGTGCAAGGATGAAACCACGCGAGCAGCCTCTGTAGGGTCCAAGGAGGGGAGTGTGTGGCTGTCTCCAAGATGCAATCCCGCCAGCCACTTGGTAACCCATTGCAACTGGAAGGCTTGATAATACTGTTCCATGTTGGGAACAGCCAGACCTCTCTGATCCGTGGGCCTATACACTTTGGCCAATGCCACTCGACATCGGGAGCCATTCCAAATAAACTCCCTCATGGTGCGGAACGAACGTGCGATGGAAGAGGGGCTCGATATAATGTGGCAAGTTAGTGAAATGATATAACAGTCGCCACCATCTTCAGCAGTGCTATCTGACCCATGACCGACTTGGGAAGTGTGTGCCAAAAGGCCATCTGGAATCGAATAGCCACCGTAGCCCTGCCTAGGTTACCATCAAGCAGCTCGGTGGGTTTGTGATAGATTCTGTTCCCAAGATATCAGAAGGAGTTGGGTTGCCACGCCACGGGAGCTCTGCAGAGCATCAGGGCATGTAGACAAGAATGAGAACAAGCAGGACTTTGCCCAGTTCACTTTCAGGCCTGAGATGGCAGCAAAGTCCGCAAGTGTGTGGGCCGCCAGGTCAGCAGGAGTCATCTCAGGTCTCTGAAGTAAAGAAGATGGTTGTCTCCGTAGAGGGATATGATGTCCATTTCGTCTCCCAGGGGAATCCCCCAGTCAGCACCCCATGCACAAAGAATGGCCGCCAGCAGTTCTAGGGCCAGGGAAACGAGCCAGAGGGGATAGCGACATCCTTGACGGGTGCCATGACATACCGGAGTGGGGTTGGATATGTAGGAGCCCATATTCACCCTGGCCACAGGTGCAGTGTAAAGCAAGCGCACCAACTGAATGAACCGGGGTCCGGGTCCGTAATGGAGCAAGGCGGCAAAGAGTAAGTCCCATTCCAGGGAGTCAAAGGCCTTCTCCAGGTCAAGCACAAGACAGCCTGAAGAAGGATTGTGATCTGTGGAGTAGGCAGCATAGCAGAAAAAACTTCGCTGATTAAGGGAGGTGCTCCAAGCGGGGACAAACCCGTTTTGATCCGGGTGCACCAATGACTGCACTAGCCTATCGCCGAGAATTTTGGCCAATATTTTATAGTCCGTGTTGAGTAAGGCCAAAGGACGGTGATAAGCTTAGTGCCGTGGGGGTCCCGCTCTGGCTTAGGAAGGGAAATGAGGGGCACCTCCTGCAGCGATGGCGGAAGGATGGGTGCCACCAGAGTGTCTGCGAATAGAGCATTGAGGCGCGGAGTCAGGAACGAGGCATATGCTTTGTAGTATTCAGCGGGCAGGTCATCAGGCCCAGGGACCTTGCCAGATGCCCTTGAACTAATGGCCTCATGGACTTCAGAGAGCGAAACCGGTTCTTTCTGCTCTTCTCGTTGGATGGGAGAAATAATGGGTGAATTTATGTCCGAAAAATTCGGCGACACGCTCTGTGCTGGGTGCGACAGTTGATTTGTATAAGGAGGAGTAATGGCGTGACAGTTCAGTGTGTATTTCATGCTGTATATGGAGAAGCCGACCATCTTGGTTGCTTAAAGAGAGAATAGGGTGTCGTGGTTGCTGGTGTCGTATTAGCCATGCCAACAGGCAACCTGCATGATCCTATGCTGCATGGGTCCACGCTGAATGTTCAGCATAGTTGAGGCAGCGCAGGCGTTCAAGTATCGTGTCATGCTCGCAACAAGCTTTATCCAGTAGTCGCGTAGAATCTTGGCATGTCACTGCACGAGTTTCATGATGTATAAGTTTACTTTCAATCTGGGCAACTGTCATCAAGCTGTTTACGAGTGTTCCATGCAATGCTTAGACTGCGCCCCCTAATGGTGACCTTAAAGGCATCCCATTCAATCATCTTGTCAGAAGCTGAACCAGCATTAAGATTGAAATATTCTGCTGTGGCAACACCAAGGGACTCCCGAAACAGAGGACCCTCCAGTGCTACCGGCTGGAGGCGCCACGTAGGGATGGCAAAGACTACCCCGTCCCATGCCAACAGCAGGAGCTGGAGGTTGTGGTCAGAGTGCTTGTGACCCAAGTAGTCAATTGTAAGAAAGTGCCTCTTTCTGCATGGTTACCCCCCACTTTTTGCCTGTCACATGATGCACTTTGACTTGATGTGCACTGGGTCCCTGCCAATCGGGTTCCCAGGGCCTGTGTAATTTCTCAAAGCTGTACCTTTGTACCCCCAATTGGTACATCTCTGGCCACAGGTTAGCCCCTAGTAAAAGGTACCAAGGGCACTGTGACCAGCCAGGGAAGGCCTTTAAGGGCTGCAGCACCTATTGTGCCACCCTTAGGGGCCCTGCACCGCCCACCCACACACTGCCATTGCAGGCTACGTGTTTTGGTGCAGAGCAAAGTGTAGAGTCTACATGGCACATATCCCTGTGTGTCATGCCTGCAATACACTGCCACGGCTCTTGGTGAGCCACCCCTCTAGCAGTGTGCACTAGACCACAGGCGAGGGTACAGTTGCATGAGCACTGTACCCCTATAGTGTCTAAGTCCATTCTTAGACATTGTAAGTGTAGTTAAGCCATAAAGAGTATATGGTCTTGGAGTTGGTCATTACGAACTCCTCAGCTCTATAATGACTTTACTGAAAACTGTGAAGTTTGGTAGCAAACGTTTCAGCACATTAAACCCACACTGATGCCAGTGTGGAATTTAATGTAAAATGCACACAGAGGGCATCTTAGAGATGCCCCCTGAAAAACGACCAGCCCTGGTGTGGTTCCTGAATGGCTGCCTGCCATTTGCCGCCACCAGACAGGTTTCAGGACCCATGGGTAGAGAGCCTCTGATCCCTGGATCCAGAAACAAAGCACATCCTTGGCAGAGGTGTCATGCCCCCTCCCCCAGGATGGGCTGGGTCCACTAGAGGGGATGCTTTAAAGGCCTGCCGCCTTTGTAAGCTGTCCCTGTCTTTTGCTGCCCTCAGCAACTGGCTCCCACCGGTTCTGACCCCCACTTTGGGTGGGAGAATCAGCTGGAAACCGAACTAGGAGAGGTGTGCCCACCTTTGCCAACCTCACCCTCCAAGTGGGGGAGGCAAGGTGAAGCGCACATCTGTCCCCTCCATCTTGGAGATGATGGGACCCAACCAATTAGGAAGAGGCTCATGCCCCCTCCCACTGGAGGGTGGCATACTAGGGGGTGTACTCACCCCAAGGAAGGGACCCATTGGTCCTGACCCGCACACCCCTGTAACTCTCCTAAATTTAGTATTTGGGGACAACCCCGCCTCCTCAGATTAGAGGAAGAAAGGAGGACAGAAGAGCTGTGCTGATCCAGGAAGAAGAGGACACCAGCTGCTTTAGCCCCAGCCCTACCGGCCTGTCCGACCTGCCTAAAACGAAACCCCGGCGTGTCCAGCAGTCTCCCAGGGACCTGCTCTGCAACCATCTTAGACTGTCTCCCGTGAGCACCGTATGGGGCGCTTTCACCCAAAGTGAAAAAAATAAATTAAGACCACTTCTGTAGAGTGGCCGCTAAAGTGAAAGTGGCCTGCGCTGTAAATGAAATAAGTGCGGCTGCTATAGAGCGGACCGCATTGTAATTTAAATAAATACATTACTAATAATATAAAAGCATGCGGTGTGTTGCAATGTGTGTGGAATAGGGGAAGATGATTAAAGAAAATAGTGCTCACCGACTACATAAAGCAAACCGTGTAACACAAGTAAAAAGTCCAGTCTTTATGGGAGATTACAAATGCTAAGGCGATAGCAAGGAGGGACTACTAAGCCTATTCACAAATGAAAAGCAACGATTTTGAAGGTATAGTAACAGTAGCCAATTGAAAAGATGCGCGGGATTTGGGCAGAGCTTCTATGCCATACCTCACTACAGCATGCCTCGCAGAGCAGCGCATGCACTGCCCATGCTCGACCTAAAAAGACAGGCCTTAGTGCAGTTGAAGGGAGTTGCCCCAGAATGACTGTACTGGGCTGTTTTTGCAGCTAATCAGCACAGTGCCCAGTCAATGACCTCTGGGGGCGAGGATTGGTGTATAGCACTGCAGCCTAGTTTCAATTGGGATTCAATTCTCAGGTCCTGGTGAAGCAAGGCTGTGACCCTCTCATGGTCTTAACAAGGAAAATCGATCATTTGTAACGTTAAAATCTAATATTTGTAACGTGCAGGTCAAGAGACTGCCTTTCATGATTTTTCATTAATACAAAGTACCAGTTCGAAATGCGAAGCCTTACCCTGACTGTATTGTGCATGAGAACTCTGCTCTCCAAGTTAGCAAAGTATGCATTTAAGTAAACTCTGTATCGACATGTGTTCATTAGTCTCTAATTTCTGCACCCTCCCATAAAAGTCAAAAGAAGGCTCACGATTGACCAGTCACTCCTCACGCAAATCACCCCAGTCACGTGTGCTGAGTAAAAGAGGGGAAGAACAGAGGAGAGAACGAACCAGGTAGAAGAGACACAGAGGAGGAAAGGTAAGAAAGGGGGTATAAGGAAGAGCAGAAGAGAAAAAGTACACATGGAAGGTAGGAAGTAAAAGGGGCGAGAAAGAAAGAAGTATCAAAAGCAAAGGGAATTATTCAGAAAATGATCAAAGACCATAAGGTGGGCAAGGAGAAGGTGAGGGGCAAAGAGAAAGGTAGAGAAGGAAGATTGAAGTAATAACCAGGGAGAAAGAAGGACATTGAAAGTAAGGAGGAGGGAGCATAAGAAAGCAGGGTTAAGGGGGTAATCAAGGAGATGTTATAGTTAGAGAATAGGGTGTAAAGGATTGAGAGAAAGGATAAACAGGTAGGATAGGAGTAGTGAGGGGGAAAAGAAGATCCCAAAAACTGTAGGACGTGATGAATAATTGCTAAATGCATAATTTTTTGTCCACTTAAAAAAATCAGTAATAAACCCCTCAATCCTCACATGTAATGGTCGGGCTTTCTTGCTGCACTGTGGTCTATTGCTATCCAGCATGGGGGGATTGGTAATGCGACCGAACTTGCCAGGGCTGCTTTTGGTTCTCAGTCTGGCCCTGCTTCCGAGGGACCTCCATCTGGGCCTGCACAGCGGCCAGTTCCGAACCCCACCCCCCCTCTATCGAGGGCCCATGAATGTTCCTTCACTGAGGAAAACACTGCCTACTAATGCCTACTGGAGCCCCATATTCCCATTCCAAGGCCTACTGACCACCACCGGGTGTACGTAGCATGCAGCAATAGAGAGAAATGGTAAAAAGCGTGACCTAAAATGGCTGCTTCCTTAAGTGCCTAGGGAGTAAAACACTCGACCCTGTGACCAATGACAGGTGGTGGCGGCGTTATGAATTGCACTGGTTTTTCACAGCACACAAAGGCATGTTTCAACACCGATTTGACAACAAGTCATCTGTCTATATGTTTCCTTCTAAGGAAGGCATAACTCTCCACATCCATCCTAAACCTGAAACAGGACTGCAGCCCTACACAAATACTGCTGTTGCTTCCTCTTCTTCGGGGCAGGGGCATTGAGCTCGGAGTGTACAGAATGATGGTGTTATGTCCAGTAGCTTGATAAAGGTACAGAGGGCACCAAAGTATCTGTGTGGCCGGTGCCTAGTCAGGTCAGTGATAACATGACTGATTGACACTGGTGCTGGCATTGCCCCCTGTGTAGGGCAGCGTGACTGGTCAATAAGCAGTGTGGAGCCCTGATAATGTGCAAGGGTTTTGTAGGGGGCACCCACTGTGGATACAGTTTCTGATGGCGGGGCTTCCTGTGAAAGTCACTGAAACTGGGGCGTTTATTTGGGTTGCAAGTGCACATGCAGTTATTTGCATAAGTGTTGCCCTTGCCGTCCCCAAGCCCTGCCCCCTCCTTCTTTCAGAGCACCGGCCTGCAGCAGCAGAGATTTTCCTTTCTGTGTGATCCTGCGCCCTCTGGACGACGTGACGAGGAGCGGTGTGTCTATGCACTAAATCTCTGTGAGCGAAAAATGTGAAAAGATGGATTGAAATGGAGAGCATCAGGGACAGTGTGGGAGGAGGGAAAATATGGAAGGGGTAAATAAAAAAAGCATTAACGAGAAACAGCTATCTGCATTGGAGAAAGTCCCCTCGCCCAAGAGCAGCTTCCCATTGCATGTTTTAGGGAACAGGTACTTCCAGTGTGCGAGTGTATGTGCGGGACACCTTAGATGCGCCTTCTCTTCAGCCCTGCCTGGGATGTGTCATTAGCCTGGGCTGATAGTGCAGAGTCTAGTCTGGTTCCTGCCTCGCGAGCCCGTGACATGATGGCCCATTAGACCGAGCTGACTCTGCTGATTGAAGCTAGGCTCGTGCTTCGCGAAGCTCTGTCCCGGGAGGGTGGAGAAAAAGCTCCACCATGGGACAGTGATGCAGCAATCAGGTGCCTCGTCCCAACCGTTGCACCTCCGGGCAGGCGAGGGCTCCGACCCACCCCCCACGGCCTGGAGGAGGTGATGATTCAAGAAAATAGTGCTCCCCAACTTGTAAAGCAGACCGTGTAACAACACAAGTAAAAAGTCCAGTCGTTATGGGAGGTTACAAATGCAGAAATGGGTATGGAACACGCACTACTGAGTGAACAAGTTGTTTCAATTGTTGCGTGCCTCAGGAGTATCACTCTCTGGTCAATGAGTGTAGCGAATTCATGAAAAAGTAGCGTCTCTTGGTTAGGCGACGTCCCCCTGAGCACTGCTTAGAACCCGCATTGGCGGGATGTATAAAGTCTGTTGACAATTTATGCAAAAAACTGTAAACTCAAATACTCGTGATGAGCTTGTAAAGCTTTTATTCGTAGTTCATGGACCTGTCTAGTGCCTTCAACAGCATGATCAGGTCTAAGTTGTGGGCCATGCTGAGTGATCTGGGGTTGGACCCAGGGCTCATCCAATTTCTGCGTGCCTTACACTTCGATCAATCAGCGTCTGTTAGGTATGGCCCTGCAGTCGAGCAGTGTAAGAAAGTGCCCCTTTTTGCATGGTCCCCCCCCCACTTTTTGCCTACATTTGATTCACTTTGACTTGATGTGCCCTGGGTCCCTGCCAATCAGGTTCCCAGGGCCTGTTCTTTCCCAAATCTGTACTTTTGTGCCCACAATTGGCACATCTCTGGCCACAGGTAAGCCCCTTGTGAAGGGTACCATGGGTACCAAGGGCACTGTGACCAGGGAAGGCATCTAAGGGCTGCAGTACCTATTGTGCCACCCTTGGAGATTCTGCACCTTAGCACCCACACACTGCCATTGCAGGCTTTGTGCTTTGGTGCAGAGAAAAGTGAAGAGTCGACATGGCACACAGCCCTGGGGACTAGGTAAGTCACAGCTCTAGCAGGGTGCTCTAGTTCATGGGTGAGAGTACAGTTGCATGAGCACTGTGCCCCTACAGTGTCTAAGTCCATTATTAGACACTGTAAGTGTAGTAAAGCCATAAAGAATATATGGTCTGGGAGTTGGTCATTACGAACTCCACAGCTCCCTAATGGCTTTACTGAAACCTTGGAAGTTTGGTAGCAAACATTTCACCACATTAACACCACACTGATACCAGTGTAGGATTTAATGTAAAGTGCACTTAGAGGGCATCTTAGAGATGCCCCCTGAAAAACGACCAGCTCTGGTACGGTTTCTGAATGTCTGCCCGCCATTTGCCACTACTAGACCGGTTTCTGGACCGCTGGGTAGAGAGCCCCTGCTCTCTGGGTCCAGAAACAAAGCCCATCCTGGGCAGAGGTGTCATGCCTCCTCCCCGGCGTGTCCAGCAGCCCCCCAGATCCCGGAGAACCTTCCATGCACTCAACATTGGGCCTCTGCACTCTGCCGCCCTAGTGCCGCTGGTGGTGTGATTTGAGTGCCTAACTGGACCTTGGGGAACCTTAGTCCTAAACCCCAAAATCCATACTTGCAGGTAGTTTACTTACCTGCAAACCGTTAACCTTCTTTTTCCCCATAGGAACCAATGTTATAAGTTTTTGTGCCCCTCGCTGCAGAGGAGTCCGCTTGGCTCAGTGGAGGTTTAGAACAAAAATGTTGTAAGTGCTGAACTGACTTTTGTATGGAAAACAAAGTAACTTTGCCTTAAACCCAAAATTGTCATACTTGCGTGTAACTGTAAGTCCCCCTTGTGTGATATCTCGGCATATCACCGCAAGTAGTCAAAGTAACTGAAAAGTAATCAAAAGGTACTTTATAGTAATTTCTATGTATTTTAAACGTTTTTTTAAAAATCAAATACAAGCTGCAACGATTGCAAATCCATTCCCAACTGCATTTCCTTATAAAGTTTTGCATTTGAAAGTATATTTTACGTACCTGTGCCAACTCCTGCTTGGTTCTAGAAATAAAACCTAAGTATACCTTTTTTATACTTACCTAATTGGTCTGGATTCGCTCTGAGTGTGTGCAATCAGTCATGATTGAATGAATACAATAAATGCTTAATACACCCTACTGATAAGCCTAACTGCTCAACCCCACGACCACAAAGAGAGCTGTTAGTGATTATCTAATTTAGCCTCTGCTATACCTATGTGGATCCCCTGGACTCTGTGCATACAATACCATACTATAGTATATATAGAGCTAGCTTCCTACAAGCACACCTCCAGCTTCCCGCAGGGAAAGGACATTAGTCAGTGGTGCGTATTGGCCCCAATCCCTTTCCTGTTGTACATCAACGGTCATGAGGAGACGACGTCCACCTGTGCTGTGGATGTTCCGGTGGTAGGCAGGATAAAGTCTGTGCTGTACTTTACACAGATGACGCTGTCTTAATAGGAAGACCACACATGAGCCTAAACATCCTGTTTCAGAAATTGGCTTCTTGCTGTCTTTGGGCCTTACAACTAAGCGTTTGAAAACTTGCACCATGTTTTGTGGGCCCAAATTTATGAAACCCAGAAGTGTTTATCTGCAAGGCCACCAGGTTGCCTCTACCAAGGAGTTCTCTTATCTAGGGTTGGTCCTCTATGCCAAGGGAAATTAGAGTCCCTGTAAGAACAAAGCATCTCAAAGATTTACTAGCACTACTGGCTTTATTTACAGCTTAGCCTCCTGCATTGGCAGAAAGCCCATTGCCCCCTTCTTGAAAGTTTTTAGGAGCAAATGTTTCCCCATTCTTACTGATGGGGCTGACATTTGGGGCTACTATTACATCTCCGCCCTCCAGACTGAAGAGGACAGGGTCTTGCGCCGCTTTCTAAGTTTACCCCCAGCATGTGTCTCCTATATTGTCCATCCAGGAGCTTGGCATTGGTTTTGCTGAACACCATTGTGAGAAGCTGGCCTGGTATATGATGTCCACTAATGTAAGTGGAACCTTAACTCAATACGGTATACAATTATTATCACACGGATTTACGTCAAAAGCCCACAGGACAAGATTTTTGTAGTCCTCACCTCAGCAGAGGTGAGTGTTATTTATTTTGCAAAACAGAATTTAACATACAATAAGGCATAAAATATTTGCTGTCTGTGTATATACATGATATACATTTATCACATTTGAAAGTGATTTGTGTACCCCAGTGTAGTGACCATAACCAAGTCAGTGACATTTAAATCTGGTACTTGTCAAAAGGTAAGGTACTCACCAAAAGTATTTGTGAGTAATGGGATGAGGGCCGTGCTTCATTAACCACTTAAGGCCCGTTGTCATGAAAAGACTAAGACCAACAGGATCGCTGTACTCTGTAGTCACTATGGAGGATATTATCCTATAAAATGAAAATGACATGGAGATGCCAGGTTGTAATACACGGCATGAATAAAAAAGTAAGTATACCTATGTCACGGAAGGGACTCGCCTCCCGTTGAAGTTTTGGCCTCAGTTGTCGAGGTGCTGCTTCAAATTGAGGATATGTAACAAACAATGGTTCCTGCGGAAAAAGTACTGCTCTATGTTAATAATACTATGCACAATCGCAATGATTACGGGTTACGTAGATGTCAGAAGGAAAGGAGACCAAGAACACCTCTGTTTGGTATTTCCAATAAATCTTTTATATTCTTAGAGTATATAAATATATACAAACAGAAAAGGATACATTTACAGTAGTGCTTAGTGTCCCCAGTGTAAATGGAACCAAAAAACAAAAACTAGTGAGTTTGTGACAAATATAACTTGGTTTCCATAAGTTTAAAAGGCGACCATCTATAGTTTTCCAATAATCACAGCCACTGTATACAATAATCAGAGCTAGAAAACGGTTCGCTTTACATAGTTGTCGACGTTTCGACCCTTCATAAGGTATAGGGTCTCTTCAGGACCTATGGATGTAGGGACATACGGGACCCAGCCGGGTACCCAGTGTGAGAGACTGGGTGAAGGGCTGGCAAACACTGATACGCACAGCAGGGCAAATGCCACCGTATAAAAGCAGACTTTCTTTTTAATCTTGGCCTGTTGTGGGTGTAAGGATTCTTTCAAGGCAAGGGCCTAAAGCATAGGCAGCGCGGTTGCTCCAGCTTATGTTGTAAGACGTGGGTACTCGGTCGTCCCGTCAGGTCAAGATATACTCTTCTCAATCAATCAGCGGTACTGGGAATGCGTGCCTCAGCTACGCAGGATCCACACAGGCCGTCTGCTCTGGTACAATGATCAAATTGAGGAGGCAAGGTGCGCGGTAATGAGTAATACCGGTGAACGTCGGGGAACTGTAATTGAAGTTAATCACGAAGGTCAAAGTTCGATCAGAGGGGACATGGATACCAATCGGTCTCAATCTAAAGGGCCTAAAAGTATGGCTTACCTAATCCGCAGGACGGGTGTGGAGAATGATGATGCTTCCGCCAATCGCGATCGGAAGACAAGTAAAAGTACCTGCCGCCGTGGTGCGTGTGCAAAAAGCCATAGCCCGGAGACGCATGCGCTGTGGGCTCACCGGTAGGATCGCTTTGTAAGGCTGTCATGACGGCGGCCATTACGGAATGCTTAGAATTGCGGATACGTCTGAGGAAATAAAGATGAGTATCTCCCAGGGGCTAACAAATCAAGTGATAAACACGGGGAGAGTGAAGACTATCTATTAATTATGACTAGCAGGACACGGTTGGCCCTAGCTGCGTTTGACTTCGTGCTCATGATGAATAATCTGTTTACCATTAGAATAACGATTTATGATACTCAATTTATAACAGAGGAAGGTTCTGAATGCATAGGTCATCAAATGTATCAGAAAAAACTATATTTAGAATGAGGTCAATATATGTCTAGTTAACATGCATGTGAAATTACATTTTTGGATGCATAGGTTAAGTTCATTATTACTAAACATTCCTTTGTATTGCATATTACAAATCCATATTTCCCTTCTCCAGGTAAGCTACGGTTTATTTAGAGAAGGACATTTGCTCAGAAAAGGGATCAAGAATCTTAGATAAGCAGAGAAGTGCAATAGTTATGAATAACTGTGTTGTTTGGAAATGGGTGTCTTTTAATTGCCCACATTACGAAGTACATCATATCCTTATGCTTGAGTGTCTAGTTATCCTTAAGCACGCTGACTGGAGGGAGGTCTCAGTTCTATGTTGCTACCTTTATAGGGAGCGGTGCTGTTTTATTTAAATTTAACAAAATTGTAATCTGTATGGCAAGCATGTAAATCTTCCCCATATTGATGAAACCTAGAGAAGTCTCAGTTCTACGTGGCTAGCTTAATAAGGAGCAGTGCTTTGTGATGTAATATAACCTGCTTAAAATCTGTGTGACAAGCAAGTACAATGACTCATAATGCTGGAACAAACTGAGGTCACTTTGGTAATGTTAATCAGTTAAGACTGATTAATTTGCGCCACTCTTCCAAACTGTTCAGTACTTTTCTGATTGAGTCACATTTCTCAATCCATTTACATTCCAAGGATTGTAGGGTAAAGGAAATGTTGCCCCCTCTTGGTGCTATTCTGGCTTTCTCAATCACCTGCCAGCATATATCTTCTGCAGTATGTGATTTTTCTTTGTAATGCTGTACCAAGGGAGCATTTTCCACTTGGCAACGTATCCTGCTGCGGTGTTGGCCAATTCTGATCTTGACTGGTTGGGTGGTCTGCCCTATATAGATGAGGTCACAGGGGCACCAGATGCAGTATATGACGTTATTCGTGGCACAGTTAGTTAGGTTATTCAAAGTCCATGTAACATTGCCATGGTTAAAGGTTTTAGTGTTTGAGGTATATTGACAGGCTATACAGCCTCCACATCTGAAATGTCCTGTGACAGGTGACAATGACCATGCTTCGTTGATGGTTGTTATGGGTTTCAGAATGCTGGTATCTGAGTGCACTAGATGGTCTTTAATGTTCTTGCCTTTCCTGTAGGAGAACATCGGTATCTCTTGGCATGTGCTGAGTGTGTTTAGCGTGGGCCAGTGTCTTTTGATAATTTTGACCACTTGGGTACTTAGTGGGCAAAAGGTAGTCATGCATACATCTCTTTTTTCTTGTGCTTTAGGTCTACTCTCTAGTAGTTCCTCATGTGGACTAAACCATGCCCTCTTCATGGATGTTTTGATCAGTCTTTTTGGATAGCCTTGTTCTCGTAGTCTAATGGTCAGGATATTGGCTTCTTTAAAGAAGTCCTCTTTCTCCGTGCAATTTCTTCTCAGTTGTAAGAACTGTCCATACGGTAACCCGTCCTTTAGGGCTCTGGGGTGGAAACTTCTCTATTGTAACAAAGTGTTACGTTCTGTCGGTTTTTGGTAAAGACTGACAATTCACTGGTTATCTCGATTCTGTATTTGTAGATCAAGGAATGGAATTTTCTCTTTGTCTGTACTATAGGTGAAGGTCAAAGCAGATTGATAGATATGGAGGTAATTGATTAACATTTCCAGACTGGTTTCTGTACCCGCCCATATCATAAAGATGTCATCGATGTAACGCTTCCAGCATTTGATGTTGGTATAGAAAGGGTTAGTTACATCAGTGATAAATTTCTTCTTCAAATCGCCCACGTACTAATTAGCCAGATTTGGAGCGAAAATTGCCCCCATAGATGTCCCAGAACACTGTTGGTAGTATTTGGTGTTAAACATCAAGTAGTTCATGGATAAGGCAATTTCCAGCAGATCTGTGATGAATTCAGTTGGTACTAGCATTGGTGCAGTGCGTGAGTTAAGGACATCTTTAATTACATCAATGCTCTCCTTCTGTGGGATATTAGTGTACAACGATTCAATATCTAATCTCACGAGCAGTTCTTCCAGGGGATCATATTCCATTCCTTCAATTAGGTTGATCATATAAGTACTATCTCGTACAAATGTGGGTAAGGAGGGGACATAGTCTTTGATGAAGTTATTAATGTAGTGTCCCAATGGTTCCAGAACGGATCCACATCCGGATAGTATCGTTCTTCCTGGGGGATTCAATGTGTCTTTATGCACTTTAGGTAGTGTATAGAGTACAAGTGTTCTAGGGTTCCTTTGGTTGAGAAAATCAAACTCCGGTTTGGTGATAAACCCTTCCTCCAGTCCATAGTGGGTGACTTCCTGTATTTGTTTCTGGAGTTCTACCAACGGATTGCGCGGTAGTTCTTTGTATTGGCGGTTGTTGCTCAGTTGTCTGGATATCTCAGCTTCATACTTCACCCTGTCCTGGATAACGATCTCCCCACCTTTCTGTTGATTTGATAATCGGCGATTCCTCTTTCTTCAGGACCAAAAGTGCTTTCCACTCCTGTTTGGAAATGTTGTATGGAGTGAACACTTTTTTTTGTTTTTAATTTGAGAATGTCTTCTAACACTGCCTTTTCGAAGGCAATGATCTCCGGTGGCATTAGGGCGTTCGATGGTATGAAGGTTGACTTAGGACGCAATATGGGATTGCGGGAGGGCAGGGCCTCTTGATTCTCATTAAAGAAGACCTTTAGTCTAAGTGTCCTGAAAAAATTGTGTAGTTCAGTTTGAAGCTTGAAGAAATCAGTGCTTTCGGTCAGAACATAGGACAAACCCTTACTTAAAAGGGACACTTCACTACTGTTAAACTGGTGGAGTGACAAGTTGAAAATAGGAATGATATCAGTTTGGTTCAAGGAATTTGTTTTAAGTAAGGGTCTGTGGTTGAATCTTTTTCATTGATGTGGGTGTCTCTGGAAGGTGTCTCTTCATTGCCCATCATCGTTATTGACCTTCCGGCCGCCATGTGTAGTATTGACGTCGTGTCTGTCTCTCTCCTGCGAATTGGTTCCAGGTTCTCTTCTGGTTCCGGTTGGTTCCCCTTCCTCTCTGGGCCTGCCATAAAAAAGGATTCTGTTGGTTGCGTTGGACTCCACTTGGTGCCTCACCTCCGTCGTCTGAGGAATTTGATCCCGCCGAAGAATCAGAGAATCCAACAAGCTGATTGTTCTTGAACCTACCCCAGGTGACGTTTTTCCTGCTGGATTGTGGCTGGGAGTAGTAGTCGTCCTGCAGGTAGGGGAAGGCCTTCTCTCTGGTATAGGCAGTAATGTCCTTTTGGACCTTATCAGTCTTCTTTTTCAGTTCAAATGTGTTGAACTCTTGTATGGTTTTATTTAATTTCTCCAAAGCCACCTTGGATTCCTCCAAGTTGTCAAAGCCAAACAATTCCTTCTCCAAGTTTTCAATTTCTATCAGTTCTTGTTTGCTGTGCTCAAGTGCCGTTTCAATCCCAAGCACCATCCAATGTCTGGAGCAAGTGGTGGAGATGTGGGAAAAACCTCCTTTAAACTTTTTGTCGTCTCTAAATATACCAGGGACGTTCCGTACTATTAACCCTTGTGGAATAATATTGGCCTTTAAATAATCCGTTAGCATGCGAGCATGTAGTTCAGTGCGGACATGCTTCTTTTTTGCACGTTCTAGTTTCTCAAGTAGGACTAGTCTAGGGTTGGTGCTAGCTGCCTGATTCGGGATTGAAAACAGGGAAGGGCCACTTATGACTTTAGCAATATATTCTTCTGTATACAGTGGGGCCTCCCTATCTGACATATTACTGTTAATTTATACTAACAACGTGTATACAGTATGAAGTAGCGATGTACAAATATCAGACACAAAACAATTTGACAATGAACATATGAACAAAAAAGTCACAAAAACAACAACCCAATAATTTGGGTCCTGAGCAATTTCAAACTAGAGCTCTTGCAGAGGTCCTGCGCCAACAATTGCTTAAGTATGCTTAAGTTAAACAGGATGTATTAATGGCTGCAAAATTTAATTACTTTTGAAGTAAATGAGTTCGTTGTGAACACTGTTTCTGCTACTAGCAATACCCGGTTCGTAAGGACATAAGGGTTGCTCTTGTTTTTTGTAAGCACTAATGTAAGTGGGCACCTTGCACCAGTCCCGACAGCCTTTATGGTGATTTATGAGGTCTTAGACAACCTTAGAACGCTCTCGAAGTGGTAGCTGTGGAGAGCAGCCTTCAGGCTTAGTCCAGAAGGAGTGTAAAGCAGCTTGTTTTACCAGAATGCAATCCTATAGTATAGATTAAGGGAAAAAGAACCACACAATGTATTTAGAAAAATATGTATTTATTATATAATACTCTCTAACACGTTTAGATATCTCCTACCCAGAGATAAACGCAATGCACACAATACTTTGCATAGAAATACAGTAAATAGCACAGAATACACAGTGGGTCCCGGGGGGGGGGGGGGACCAAACCATATACTAAAAGTGGTATAAGAACCACGACTTGGGTCAAGACAATGTTGAGAGGACGTAGAAGTGCTGGGGACCCAAGAAACCAACCATGGTGAGTGACTAGGGACCCCACCGAGAGTGGGTGCAGTGTGGGAACACGACTGCGTGCTCTGTACAACTCTACGTGTAAGTCGCGGTTGGAATTTGAAAGATTAAGGACCCTTCCCGGTGGACCCTGAAGAAACCCCGTGGAAGACAGAAGGTTGGAGAGCCACCCCACCCGTGGATACCCCATGTTAGAAATGGGGGTCTCTAGTTGGCAGAGGTAGGTACCTTTGTCCAAATAGGGACCCTTCTTCCTAGTCAGGATAAGGGAGTTACACTCCTAAAATAACTCCTGCTCACCCCCTTGGTAGCTTGGCATGAGCAGTCAGGCTTATCTTGGAGGCAGTGTGTAAAGCATTTGCACATAACCAACAGTAATACAGTGTAAGCACTACAAAAGGACACCACACCAGTTTAGAAAAATATCCAATATTTTTATATACTTAAGACAAGACCAAAAACGATAAAAATCCACAATACAGTATTCAAAAATCTTCAGTTATGAAAATAAACTTGAAAAACAGTTCCTTGAAGTCGATAGCTCCGTCTGGGGCTATCACGGAGTCTTGAACAACAAATCCAAATAGTTCTGGCTGACCGCTGCGTCGCGGGCCAGCTACGGTGTCGGGAAGACCCGCAAAACAGTACCTTTAGAAATGCAGGGCGTCGGCGACCTCTCGTTGAGCTTCCGAAAGCACGGCGTCCGCAGGCGTCGGTTCTGAAGGTCGGTGCAGTATTCGTCGGGCCCTTGAAGTCACACGCGTTGCAGATCGAACTCCTCGCGGTTGAAGTCAGGAGCGCGGGCTGCGGTGCGAAGTGCAGCGGTGCGGTGTGCGATGCCCTCACGTCGCGGTGCGAGCAGCGGCTCGGTTGCTGCGTCAGATGGTGTCGTCGGTGAGACCCGGGTCGCGGAGCAAAGTGATGCGGTGCTCGTTGTGGTGCTGGCAGGTCACGGTGCAAGCAGCGGCGACGTCGTTGCTGAAGCGCTGTCGTCGGCTGACGAACTGGAGTCGATGACGCCGACATCGGTAGGCCGAGGCTGCGGTGTGGGATGAGGGCGGTGCGTTGTGTAACTCTACCAGCGGTGCCCTCGAACCACGGTGCAAGCAGTGGCGTTGATTTCGGCGTGGGGCTTCGTCGTCGGGGATACCAAGGTGGCGTCGTGAAGCGAGGCGATGCGTAGGGCGGTGCCTACAGGTCGGGGTGCGAGCAGTGGCTCGGTGGCGGCGTCAGCAGGGGTCGTCGGTGAGACCAGGGTCACGTTGCGGCGGTGCCCTCTGCGGTGCCTTCAGGACACGGAGTCGGCAGCGGCGTCGGGTTGCTTTTTCTTCTTGTTGCAGCACAAAACACAGTTCCCAGTGCTGAGGGCAGAAGAACTTGAAGTATTTGCTCTTCCTGAGACTTCTTGAACAAGGGGCAAGCTCTACCTCAAGCCCTTGGAGAAACTCACAAAAATAGATTGCAGAAAGTTCAGTCCAGTCCTTTCATTGCACAAGACAGAAGCAGCCACTGCAGGCCAACACAGCAAAGTGGTAGTCCCGCCTCACAGCTTCTCCAGCTCTTCTTCTTGGCAGTCTTCTTGGTCCAAAAGAGTTCTAAAGTTCAGGGGTTTGGGCCCCACTTTTTATAGCCCAAAATCCTTTGTCCTCTCAGGCAGAGTGTGTCTGTGCCCAGCCAGAACCAGTTCTGCCCTCTCTGGTGTGGCTTCCTAGCAGGAGGTGGAGACGGCATTGTCCGAGGCAGACCAGGCCCATTCAGGTGAAAGGAAATCTCCTCCCCCTACTCTAAATGCAGCCCAGGTCTATTCAGTCCTTTCCTGACCCACCTAGACTATCTGGAGCCACGGCCCCTCTCCAGCCCCTGTCATCCAAAACCCAGACAGTCAATCCACAAACCCAGCAGAGGCCTACTGGATGGCTGAGCAAGAAAATACCTACTTTCTAAAAGTGGTATTTTCAAACACAGAATGTAAAAATCACCTTTTCTAAAAGATGCAGCTTTAGATTCTGAGTTCAGGCATACTAAACTTTATTTTTCTACCCAGTTCCCAGGGCCAGTTATGTTTATAAAATGTTATAAACAAACTCCCCCTTCTGTCCTATGGGAACAGGTAGCCTTGCAATAGTGAAAAACTAAATTGGCAGTAATTCACTATCAGGACATGCCACACACACCAGGGCATGTCCTACCTTTCACATACACTGCACCCTGCCCACAGGGGTACCTTGGGCCTAACTTAGGGGTGACTGACATGTAAGAAAAGGGAAGGTTAGGGCCTGGCAAGTGGGTACACTCGCCAGGTCGACATGGCAGTCCCAGACTGCACACAGGCTCTGCAATGGCAGGCCAGAGTTAAATTTACAGGCTGCTTGTGTGGGTGGCACAATCCAGTGCTGCAGCCCACTAGCAGCATTTGATTTACAGGCCCTGGCACACTCAGTGCACTTTACTAGGGACTGACAAGTAAATCAAATATGCCAACCATGGAAACACCAATCCATAACAGTTTACCACAGGAGCACTTGCACTTTACCACTGATCAGCAGTGAGAAAAGTGCGCAGAGACACTAAGCCAGCAAAAACAGAGTCAAAACCGGGAGGTCAGAAAGTAGAAACTCAGGGGAAACACGCCAAAAGATGCCAAGTCTAACACATGTCCCCTCCAGCTGAAAGTAGGGAGAACTACCCAACCTCCTGGGAGTTCTCTTCACTAAGGCGGATATTAAAATCAGACGCCAGACCTCTTTTCGCCTGTGCCACTGCGAAATCTTTAGGCCACTTCTGGGCGATTAGAAGGAGGGCACAGTTAACAGTGTCGACTGGTGTGGATAGATTAAAAATAGAGCCTGTACTGTCCAATCAAGAGTGGCTTAATCTCTAATGTTGCTATTTTATACTCTTAAATAATTGCTTTTATGGTTCTATTTTATGTATTTTATTCTGTCTATTGTGATTAGCGTTAGGGCCTTGTTCTTAGATTAGGGGCAATCGTTTCTTACTGCTTAATGTGTGGGCTATTAACCTGGAAACTGATTTGCACAAATCTTGATGATGCATTTGCACTTTAGCCCCATAATCATGTTAGAGAGACCAAAAGTATGAATTGTGAGGAATTGCTTTATTTACATGATGTCAATGTTGCTTTTATGTCGACCTGAGCGCTTTTTCCTCATTTGTACACTTGTCTTCTGAAACGCTCTTTTAGTCTAAAATGATACTCATGATTTGTATGGTTGCTT
This sequence comes from Calotriton arnoldi, assembly GCA_963921515.1. Classification (NCBI taxonomy): domain Eukaryota; kingdom Metazoa; phylum Chordata; class Amphibia; order Caudata; family Salamandridae; genus Calotriton; species Calotriton arnoldi. The sequence goes on along the minus strand of CAWUFW010001714.1, from coordinate 1,336,126 downwards.
CTCTTTTATAGGTTGTCAAACTGAAATAAAGAATTTGATATGGGAATACACTAAGGCGGAAGAACCTGGACAGACCATCCTCGTTGGTGTGTTCTGTGCCAGGGCAGTGTTCCACCGTGAAGTCCATTCCTTGTAGGGAGATGGACCACCTCAGCAGTTTTGGATTCTCACCTCTCATTTGCATCAACCATCTGAGGGGCCTGTGATCTGTCTGAACCCGGAAGTGAGTCCCAAACAGGTAGGGCCTCCGCTTCTTCAGTGCCCAGACCACAGTGAAAGCTTCCCTTTCTATGGCACTCCACCTCTGTTCCCTGGGGAGTAGTCTCCTGCTAAGGAAGACTACAGGCTGGTCTAGGCCCTCTTCGTTCAGTTTTGAGAGCACAGCTCCCACACCATGCTCTGAAGCGTTGGTCTGCACGACGAATTCCTTGGAGAAGTCGGGTGCCTTGAGCATGGGCGCCATGCACATGGCGGCCATCAGGGCATCAAACGCTTTCTGGCAGGACTCAGTCCAGATCACCTTCTTGGGCTGCTTCCTGGAAATCAGCTCTGTTAAGGGGGCAACAATGGTGCCATAGCCCTTAACAAACCTCCTGTATTAACCGGTGAGACCTAAAAAGGCTCTCACCTCTGTCTGGGTCTTGGGGGGGGGGGGGGGTGTTCCCAAGCCAGAATGGTGTCAATCTTGGGCTGTAGGGGCGCCACCTGGCCGAATCCTACCTGGTGTCCCAAGTACACCACAGAACCCTGCCCGATCTGGCACTTGCTGGCCTTGATTGTGAGGCCTGCCCTCTGCAGAGCCCTCAATACTTCACTGAGGTGCTGCAAGTGTTCTTCCCAGCTGGAACTGAACACTGCGATGTCATCCAGGTATGCGGCACTGAAATGCTCCAGTTCAGCCAAAACCTGGTTGACCAACCTCTGAAAGATGACAGGGGCATTCTTCAACCCAAAGGGCATCACCCGGAACTGGTAATGTCCTTCTGGGGTTGAGAATGCTGACCTCTCCTTGGCCCCATCGGTTAAGGCAATCTGCCAGTACCCAGACTTTAAATCAAACGTGCTGAGGAACTTGGCAGCTCCCAACAGATCAATAAGCTCATCAGCTCTGGGGATGGGGTGCGCGTCAGTCCTGGTGACGGCATTGAGCCCACGGTAGTCCACACAAAACCGCAGTTCTGGAGTGGCACCGGGTGCAGCAGCCTTTGGGACCAAGACCACTGGGCTGGCCCAAGGACTGTTGGAGGGCTCTATCACCCCTAACACCAACATCTTAGAGACCTCCTCTTTGACGCTAGCCCTGACCCGGTCAGTCAACCTGTAAATCTTGTGCTTCACAGGAGGGCTGTCACCGGTGTCCACGTCATGGGTACACCAGTGAGTAACACCTGGGGTCAGAGTGAACAGTGGGGCAAATTGTCCCAACAACTGGTGACAGTCGCTCTGCTGCTCTGGGGTCAGTGTAGGGGAGAGGATCACACCTTCCACTGACCCATCATGCTCCTTGGTAGACAGGAGGTCAGGGAGAGGTTCACTCTCCTCTTCCACCCCATCATCTGTCGCCAAGAGCATGCTCACTTCGGACCTCTCGAAGTGGGGCTTGAGGCGGTTCACGAGGAGGACCCTCAAAGGGTTCCTTGGAGTCCGCAAATCCACCAGGTAGGTGACATCACTTTTGCGCTCCACCACCTCAAACGGCCCAGTCCACTTGTCCTGCAAGGCACAAGGTTCCACTTAGGCCATGACCCATACTTTCTGCCCAGGTTGAAATTCGACCAGAGTGGCATTCTGGTCATACCACTTCTTAATTTCTTCCTGGCTTGCTTCTAGGTTCGCCTGAGCGAGTTTCCTGAAGTGGGCAGTTTGGTTTCTGAAGGCCAGCATGTAACTAAACACATCCTGGGGAGTTTTCCTGAGAGCTGCCTCCCAGCCTTCCTTCACCAAACTCAGAGGTCCTCTCACTGGGTGACCATACAGAAGCTCCAAGGGACTGAACCCGAGAGACTTCTGTGGCACCTCCCTGTACGCAAAGAGAAGGCATGGCAAGAGGACGTCCCACTTAAGCCTCATGGGTTCTGTTAGACCCTTAATCATGCCCTTCAAGGTCTGGTTGAACCTCTCCATCAGACCTTTACCTTGTGGGTGGTAAGGAGTGGTGAACTTGTAGGTTACACCACACTCCTTCCACAGGGATGTCATATACTTGGATATGAAATTGGTCCCCCTGTCAAAAACCACCTTTCTGGGGAATCCCACGCGGGAAAAGATCCCCATTAATGCCCGGCCCACCACTGGCGCCGTCGTTGTCCTGAGAGGTATTGCCTCTGGGTACCGGGTGGCATGGTCCACCAAGACCAGGATGTACCGGTTGCCCATGGCTGTCTTGGGATCCAGTGGCCCCACAATATCCATCCCTACCCTTTCAAAGGGTGTTCCAACAACTGGAAAAGGTTGGAGAGGAGTTTTGACCTTCCTCCCACTCTTACCACTTGCCTGGCAAGTTTGGCAAGACCTACAATGACCATCCGACTGCCTTCGCATTTGGGGCCAGAAGTGGGTGACAAGCCTGTCAAAGGTCTTGTCCCGCCCCAAATGTCCTGCCAAAGGCATGTCATGAGCCAGACCCAGTAGGAAGGTCCTGAAGCACTGGGGTACCACCAGCACACGGGCTGACCCAGGCTCAGCGACCTTAGGTTCACTCTACAGGAGACCATTCTCCCAGTAGATCCAATGTGATCCAGACTGATCACCTGCCTGGTCTGCAGCCTGCCGCCGCAGACCCTCCAGAGAAGGGCACTCTTTCTGCTCCCTGCAGAATTCTTCCCGGGTGGGACCCCCTTCTTGCTGCCAATGGGTCAGCTCAGAGATGTCCCCCAGTTCAGCTACCTGCTCCCCTGTAGGCACCGGGGTGTCCCCCTCAAGCTCCGACTCCTCCCGGTCCATGGGAACTTCAGGGGCCGGTTTCCCCCGCCCCTTGCCCTTTCTCTTGGCAGGGACATGGGCCACTGTTTCAGGCTCCAAGTCCTTCTGATCACCCTTTCTGGCCGCCATTGACCGAGTGGGCACGCATGCCCACTCTGGCAACCCAAGCATCTCCAGGTGAGACCTGAGCTCAACATCCTTCCACAAGGACTGCTCCAGGTAGTTACCTAGCAGACAATACGGTCTCCCACCAGATTCTACTACATCGTCTGGAGGAGGCCGGTATCGTTGGCTCAGCTCTAGAGTGGTTTAGATCGTTCCTCTCTGAGAGAACATTCCAGGTGACCGCCCCGCCTTTTCTTTCTCGTGTCCAGTCTATCGGACAGGGTGTACCACAGGGCTCTGCTCTTGAGTCCTGTACTATTCAATCTATATGTACAACCATTGGCTGTGGTGGCCCGGGACTGGGGTCTCTCCATTGTCTCTTACGCTGATGACATGCAGTTGGTGGTGGTTCTCTCCGACGACTCTACACGGGATGCTCCCAAAGTTAGGAGCGGTCTGGCGGCAGTCGCGGAGTGGATGACCGCCAACTGACTCCAGCTCAACGCCAATAAATCTGAGGTGCTGCTAGTGGGGAGAGATACTGGGTTATGGAGTGAGCAATGGTGGCCGAATATCCTTGGTAGTGCACCCACCCCTAAGTCGGTGGTGAAAAATCTAGGGGTGTGGTTGGATTCGACCCTCAGCTTTCAGGACCATACCAAGAAAGTGACAGGCACGTGCTTTGGCTTACTCCGGGGATTGAAACCCCTGCTGGGGTACTTTGACCCGTCCACCCGACAAATGATTGTCCAAGCGGCTATCCTGTCAAGGCTGGACTATGCCAGTTCACTCTACCTGGGGGTAAATAAGGCAGAGGTCATGCGTCTGCAAAGGGTCCAAAATGCGGCAGCCAGAGCCCTGCTTGGGCTCCCTAGAAGCTGCCCGACAACGGGTGCCATTCGACGGTTACATTGGCTGCCTATGGCCAAGCGTATTGAATTCAAGGCCCTTTGCCTGGCCTTTAAAATTCTGAAGTACTCTTCCCCGGGTATTTTGGCCAATCTGTTAGTGCCTTACACACCCATGCGCCGTCTGCGCTCCATGGGGCAATGCCTGGTTACCGTCCCTCGGGTGAAACGTACACGTGCTGGGGGACGGTCGTTTCGTAGCTTAGCGGCCAAACTCTGGAACTCCCTCCCCTCCCAGATCCGCTGTCTGGACAACTATCTGATGTTTCGGAAGGATATCAAAACCTATCTCTTTCCCCCGGCTTAGGCCTTAGCCTCTGTCTTGCTGCTATCAGCGCCGGGACGCCACTGAGGCATCTGTTGCGCTATACAAGTTGGGTTAACATAACAATCTACAGGCATGGTAGGGCTCACAACCACCCTCAAGGGACCTGAGACCCACCCCCCCCCATTCAAAGGGAACCTGCGCCACCATACACTGGCGCTCTGAGTTGTCTACAGCAACTACTTGGTGGAATGCCCCTGGGACTACCTGCTCTTCAGAGAGCAGGTGACACCGGACTGAGGTCACACTGGCTCCAGTATGTCTGAGCGCCTCTACCCTTTTCCCATTGATGGTCACCCAGGTGCTGTATTTCTTTGTGTTAGGGGGCACCTGGTTTCCTGGGACCATCTTACTGTCCCCTAGTGAGACGAGGGTAATTTCTGCGGGATCTCCACCCTCCTGTGGGCACCCCTCCTCCCCAAGCGCTACACTAGCCAACACCTTGGACTGCCCACCGGTGGGTGGCTGTGCCCTCTTGGGACACTTGGGGTCCCCCTTCAAGTGACCCACCTGGCCACATGCAAAACACTTGCGGGGGCCGGTCTCAGCAGGCTTTACTGAAGAGACCACTGATTTCTTATCTCCTGGGGGATGGGAACCTTTACCCTGGGTGTTTGTTTGGGGCCCTTTAGAGAACTCCTGTGTTTTACCCTTGTCCCCCCCACTTTTCTGCTGGGGACCCTGCCCATCTTTGGCTGAGTCTCCCCCAAACGCTTTCTTGTGGACCCGGGTACTCACCCAGCGGTCCGCCTCCATAGCAAGCTTCCTGGGGTCAGTTAGCTTACTATCAACCAAGTGCTGGCGCAGATCTGCAAAACATAGACTAGACAAGTGCTCCCATGCAATCAAATTGTAGAGCCCCTGATAATCTGTCACAATACTGCCCTTCACCCAGCCATCCAGTGACCTGCAAAACGAATCTACACATTCCAACCAAGTGTTGGCATCAGTCTTCTTACTGGACCTAAACTGATCCCTGTACTTTTCAGGAGTGAGATCATACCTAGTGAGGAGAGCGTCCTTCATGTCAGCGTAGGTGAAGTTCTACCCCTGAACCAAAGCTATCAGGGTATCCCTTGCTTCCTCTGTAAAGAGAGGCCATAACCCTGCCCCCCAATTCCTTTCAGGGACCCCATTCATGTGAATGTACGACTCGTACCCTTGGAACCACCTCTGTATGTCATCTCCCTTCTTGAATTCCTTGCCTACATTCTTGGGGATGTGCACAATTCTGTCTGCCTGCACTGATGAATTGCTGCCACCATCTGAGCTGGGCCTACTCCTTAGTTCCAGCTTCTTAAGACTTTTTCTCATGATCTAAGATCATCTTCCTTTCTTCCATGGCTATTCTTTTCTCTTCCCTCTCATTTTCCATCCTGAGTTTCTCCAATTCGAACTTCCTTGCTTCCCGCCTGTCCTATAGCTCCTCTGGGGACAGGCCACTGCTGCCTAGTCTGGACAGATCCCCCCCCCCTCCCAAAAGCACATCCACCCTAGGCGTAGGCTCCGCCGCCTCTCCACTGAGATCTCCAGATTGCTCACTGGCATGTCTGGCTGCTACCCAGGCCTTCAGCGCCTTTTGTAGCTCCTCCTTCCTAGTGAGGCCTCTGACTTGTACTTTTAGGTTTTTGCAAATCGCTTTCAATTCTTTCACATTGTAGGATTCCAACCTATCCTCCTCAAAGGCAACTTCCAGGAATGCAACAGATGATGCTTTGAATTAGGCATGATGAAGTAGCAAGTTCAGACTGGCAAGATCAAAAATAGGCCAAAAAGAACCAGTATGTGGCATGTAATGGTCTGTGATATGGTAGTAGTGCACACCAATCACTGTAAGACAAGTGCAAACACAAGTCCTATCCTCACTGCTACCAACCAATGTTAGAAATGGGGGTCTCTAGTTGGCAGAGGTAGGTAACCTTGTCCAAATAGGGACCCATCTTCCTAGTCTGGATAAGGGAGTTACACTCCTAAAATAACCCCTGCTCACCCCCTTGGTAGCTTGGCACGAGCAGTCAGGCTTATCCTGGAGGCAGTGTGTAAAGCATTTGCACATAACCAACAGTAATACAGTGTAAGCACTACGAAAGGACACCACACCAGTTTAGAAAAATATCCAATATTTTTATATACTTAAGACAAGACCAAAAACGATAAAAATCCACAGTACAGTATTCAAAAATCTTCAGTTATCAAAATAAACTTGAAAAACAGTTCTTTGAAGTCAATAGCTCCGTCTGGGGCCATCACGGCGTCGTGAACAACAAATCCAAACAGTTCTGGCTGACCGCAGTGTCGCGGGCCAGCTACGGTGTCGGGAAGACCCGCAAAACAGTACCTTTAGAAATGCAGGGCGTCGGCGACCTCTCGTTTGAGCTTCCGAAAGCACGGCGTCCGCAGGTGTCGGTTCCGGAGGTCGGTGCAGGAGTCGTCGGGCCCTCGAAGTCGCACGCGTTGCAGATCGAACTCCTCGCGGTTGAAGTCAGGAGCGCTGGCGTCGGGTGCTGCAGTACGAAGTGCAGCGGTGCGGCGTGCGATGCCCTCAGGTCGCGGTGCGAGCCGCGGCGGCGTCAGATGGCATCGTTGGTGAGACCAGGGTCGCGGTGCGAAGTGATGCGGTGCTCGTCGCGGTGCTGGCAGGTCATGGTGCAAGCAGCGTCGTCGTCGTTGCTGAAGCGCTGTCGACGAGCTGTCAGCGTCGGTAGGCCAAGGCTGCGGTGCGGGATGAGGGCGGTGCGTCGTCTAACTCTACGAGCGGTGCCCTCGAAACACGGTGCAAGCAGCGGCGTCTATTTCGGCATGGGGTGTCGTCGGGGATACTAAGGCGGCGTCGTGAAGCGAGGCGATGAGGAGTGCGGTGCCCACAGGTTGCGTGCGAGCAGCGGCTCGGTGGCGACGTCAGCAGGCGTCATCAGTGAGACCAGGGTCGCGTTGCGGCGGTGCCCTCTGCGGTGCCTTCAGGACACTGAGTCGGCAGCGGCATCGTAGACGGCGTCGGGTTGCTTTTGCTTCTTGTTGCAGCACAAAACACACAGTCCCCAGTGCTGAGGGCAGAAGAGCTTGAAGTCTTTGCTGTTCCTGAGACTTCTCGAACAGGGGGCAAGCTCTACCTCAAGCCCTTGGAGAAACTCACAAAAATAGATTGCAGAAAGTTCAGTCCAGTCCTTTCACTGCCCAAGACAGAAGCAGCCACTGCAGGCCAACACAGCAAAGCACACAGCAAAGTGGTAGTCCCTCCTCACAGCTTCTCCAGCTCTTCTTCTTGGCAGTCTTCTTGGTCCAAAAGAGTTCTAAAGTTCAGGGGTTTGGGCCCCACTTTTTATAGCCCAAAATCCTTTGTCCTCTCAGGCAGAGAGTGTCTGTGCCCAGCCAGAACCAGTTCTGCCCTCTCTGGTGTGGCTTCCTGGCAGGAGGTGGAGACGGCATTGTCAGAGGCAGACCAGGCCCATTCAGGTGAAAGGAAATCTCCTCCCCTACTCTAAATGCAGCCCAGGTCTATTCAGCCCTTTCTTGACCCACCTAGACTATCTGCAGCCACGGACCCTCTCCAGCCCCTGTCATCCAAAACCCAGACAGTCAATCCACAAACCCAGCAGAGGCCTACTGGATGGCTGAGTAAGAAAATACCTACTTTCTAAAGGTGATATTTTCAAACGCAGAATGTAAAAATTACCTTTTCTAAAAGATGCAGCTTTAGATTCTGAGTTCAGGCATACTAAACTTTATTTTTCTTCCTAGTTCCCAGGGCCAGTTATGTTTATAAGATGTTATAAAAAAAACTCCCCCTTCTGTCCTATGGGAACAGGTAGCCTTGCAATAGTGAAAAACGAAATTGGCAGTAATTCACTATCAGGACATGCCACACGCACCAGGGCATGTCCTACCTTTCACATACACTGCACCCTGCCCACAGGGGTACCTTGGGCCTACCTTAGACTGACATGTAAGAAAAGGGAAGGTTAGGGCCTGGCAAGTGGGTACACTCGCCAGGTCGACATGGCAGTCCCAGACTGCACACAGGCTCTGCAATGGCAGGCCAGAGTTACATTTACAGGCTACTTGTGTGGGTGGCACAATCCAGTGCTGCAGCCCACTAGCAGCATTTGATTTACAGGCCCTGGCACACTCGGTGCACTTTACTAGGGACTGACAAATCAAATATGCCAATCATGGAAACACCAATCAATAACACAGTTTACCACAGGAGCACTTGCACTTTACCACTGATCAGCAGTGAGAAAAGTGCGCAGAGACACTAAGCCAGCAAAAACAGAGTCAAAACCGGGAGGTCAGAAAGCAAAAACTCAGGGGAAACACGCCAAAAGATGCCAAGTCTAACACCCTAGTACCCACGTTACCTACACCAGGGAAGCTGGGTGCATAGGTTTGAAGTGGTGTAGGAAACCGCCGTCAAACGTAATGGAGGACTTCAGGAAAGTGCCGCTGCTGACGGAGAGTGTGTCTGGTGGAATCCTAAGGTGGATTCTAGTTAAGAGGTACCTGCAAGCAGATGGGACAGAGTCTGTCACTCAGGAGTGACCAGGCGATCTGGAAGACGAATGCCCACCAATGTTGGGAGTTGCAGGAGAGCTGACGAGGACCATGACTCTGCAGCTGTGAGGACCAGGCGACGCTGAGGAAGACCAGGAGCCGTGCACGAGCTGTCCCACGTCGGATGTCGAGTGCTGAGGGGTCGGTGTCCGGCGGGAGCACCAACAAGCCTTGGCAAATGCAACCAATGCAGAAGTCGAAGAAGGTGCAATGTCTGGAACAGCAAGGTCCAGGGGACTCACCACAAGCAGGGGAGTCGGGGCAGGCCCGATCAATCAGGGAAGCACAAAAGAAAGAAAAGTGACCCTCAAATGGACCCACAGGCCTCGGGCACTGGAGGCGAGAGAGGACCTCAAGCAGCTCACCAAAAGATGCAGGCCACAATGCACAACAGTGCGGTATGGCCGAAGATTCTGGTCACTGGAGGTGCTCGAGGTTGGGGCTACTTGGAGCCCGAAGATCTTCTTGGAAGGAAGCCAAAAAGCCTTTGCAACTGCAAGTTGACGCAGTGCACAGGGGTTCGGTTATTGCAACCCCCACGAGGGATACTGGCCTCAAACTTGGTGAGAGGGCAGGCCTCTGGAGCTGTGGAGAACCACCACCTGTGTTGAAGAACCTTTCGGAGTCAGGAGGAGCTTAGGAACAGCAGACCGGTCTACTTAGTTGAGGTGCCTGCGAATGCAGGGAAGTGACTCCTTCACTTCAAGGGAGATTCCTTCAGGTGTCTTTGATGCCCACAGGCCTTGGAAGGTTCCTGTATGGTGCACTGGCACATACGATGCAGAAGACTGGAAGGGAGACTAAGTTGAGTCCAAGAGAAGTCCAGAGTGCCCAGAAAGTAGAAGTGGTGTTGGATCTGAATCTTCTCACGACAAATCTAGGGACCCACCCACAGGTAAGCCCTTAAGTACCCTAAGGAAAGGGTTGGGACGATTCTGGGGACCCTCCCAGGGGAGGGTCTGGACAGGGGGGAGGTTACTCCCATGTCCTTTGTCCAGTTTCGCGCCTCAGTGGGAGCCAACTGCTCCCAGAGCTGGTTTTAACTGGACTACGCATTGGGGACACCAAATGTGCTCCTCATGCAGACCGCGTGGCGCTGGCAAGCGCACCCACCCTGCCCTAATACACTAAATCCTGTCTAGGAGGTGGTCACACCTCCCTGTGACAGGATGCCTATTGTTCTGCCTTCCCCTGCTCGAGCTTGGCTCAGCAGCAGGAGGGCAGAATCGTGTCTCTGGTCGGCAGCAACCATTTTGTGCTGTCCAGGTCTAGAAGTCTGGTACCGGGGACACTGAGCACTTCCAGTGCTTGGAATCATACCTTCCACACCGTTTACGGTGTGGGGGTATGATTTCAACATGTTTGATACCAAACATGATCGGATTAGTAGCAGCCAGTTTCGTGATGGTCATCGCGTAATTACGCGGTGCCCCTCTATATGGTGTATGGCTGCTTCACTTACAACCCAGGAGAATAGACTCCGTAGGCTGTAGGGGTGTCCTGCTCATGCAGGTGCACCCTCACACTTAAAACCTATAAGTGACCCATATAGCAGGCCTTTGCAATCCTGAAGGCAGGGTGCTTAGTTTTAAGTGTATTGCCCCTAGATATAGGAAACCTATATCTTTAGTAAGTGGTTCTTACACAGGCTGCAATGGCAGGCCTGTAGTTCCATTTTGAACGGTCTCCCATGGGTGGCATAATGCATGCTTCAGCCCATGGGGGACCTCTGGGGTACCTATGCCCTTGGTACTTTAGTACCATATGCTAGGGACTGATAAGAGTACCCCGGTCTCTAATCTGGGATGCAATTAAGTACTGAACATAACCATTTAAGGGAGAAAGCAGATAGACTGGGGTCCTGATTAGCAGGATCCCCTTCCGACTAGTCAATAACAACTTAGCACCAGGCAAAAAGAGGGGGTAACCATAAAAGCAGATCCTACTTTCCTACAACTGGTACTTTAGTGTGTCACCTGGGCAAATTAACAAGAAAGACTGATTAGGAAGGTGATCTTGGATTGCCTAGCCTGCGATAGAGGCTTAGCCATCCCCTGGCTGCATTTTATCAAACGGGCAATGTTTGACCTCGGGAGACCTGAGCTCTTTTCCTCCCCTTCCTGTATAACGAAGGCCGACCTTACTTGGGTCAGGAAATAATTCCCAAGTAGGAATAGACAGCGTAGAGAAAAATTTGAAACGGCTAAAATATGTCGGGGATTATGTCCATTTGCAATCCACCCCTATATGGAACCGTACAGGTCTTGGATGGATATCACTTGGGACAGAGACTTGTTAGCTAGATTCAGGCTGGATATTGTGAGGTGGCATTTAAGCTTCCCATTGGGCAAATTTAATTGTACCCATGTGTTAATCTGCCCCTGTGAAGAGTTCTCTCCCCAAAGTTTGCTTCATATAGTATTCTAGATACAACTGCTAGACCTGCAACTGTTTAGGGAAATCTTAATTTACCGTCCTCCGGTACCAAGAAATAGCTTTGCTGATCAACTAAATAGGACTCTCGAATCACATATTCTTAATGCTAACTTCTCTGTGATAGGTGATTTTAATTTCTATTTGGAAAATGAAACTAACGCTGACTCCTAAACTAATTGATGCAATGAATGCATTAGGGCTATCTCTAGACTCTAAAGGCCCAACGCATAAGGCTGGACATATGCTTGATGGGATTTTTTCAAGCCACCCAAACATTAATCTACTTCCATCTCTTCCTCTCACCTGGACAGATCATTGGGCAGTTAACTGGCAGGTAAAGATGGAGAAGGTGTCCAGGCACAGAGATATAGTCCAGCACACCCCTAGTAGAACCTGGCACAATATACAGCCGGCTGAACTGAAAGCCATCCTTACCTCAGTCCCCTGGCAACCAGCTGATAACCTGGAGCAGAATGTTGAAATCCTCTCGCTATGGCTAAACTCGGCGCTAGACATTATAGCCCCGGTTAAACAGAGAACCATAACTAAAAGGAAAGTTTCTCAGCCCTGGTATAATGAAACCCTCAGGAATTCGAGGCAAGACTGCCGTAGGCAGGAACAGAAATGGAGAAAAAAATAAGAGGAGGAGAAAATCATTTCTAAGAATAAATTAGCATAACATAAAAAATTTATTATAGCTGCAAAATCCGCTTATTATTCAGAGTAGATTAAATCCGCTCATAATGCTAATAAAACTCTTTTTCAAGTAATAAAAAAACTAGTGACACCAGTGAGCCCGGACACTGCAGTAAACAATCAAATTTTTGTGACATTTTGGCCAACTTTCTTTCAAAAAAAGGTTACTAACCTCTTTAATGATTTCAATTCAGGCAAAACCACCGTCCAGTGGGATGGGCAGCCCTCAACTCCCACATCTCTGCACGCCAATTTCTCCCACTTTAGGGCCACATCGGAAGAACAATTTATAAACCTAATCCCTTCAATCAAATCTGGTTCCCCGCAAGATTCTTGCCCGCCCAAGGTAATGCACTGGATCTCTGCACAAGTGGGACAAAACTTGGGACAAATTCTTAATAAAACGTTCAGCAAGGGTATTTTTCCTGCACAATGGAAAGTTGCCTCTGTTTTGCCGTTGCTAAAGAAGGATTATTTGAATGTACTGGATCCAAATAACTATCGCCCTATATCTAGACTCCCCTTCGCTGCCAAACTGGCAGAGAAAGTGATGAATGAACAACTCTCAGAATATATGGAGGAAAATTCCCTTTTGGATGATACACAGCATGGGTTTACAAAACATCGAAGTACAGAATCTGCTCTGATAGTAGCTACGGAAGATATCCGAGAAGAGCTGGACAATGGAGGAACAGCAGCCCTGATCCTGTTGAATCTCTCAGCGGCATTTGATACGGTCAACCATGAGATCTTGGTTGGCCGTATGCGGAGATTAGGGATAAATGCTATGGCACTAGAGCTTCTCCAATCATTTTTGGCAAATAGACAACAAATCGTGTCACTGGGTAATTTTACATCAAGACCGTTTTCCTTACCCTGCTGAATTCCGCAGGGCTCAGCTCTGAGCCCAACACTATTCAATCTTATTGTTACACTGTTAGCGACTGTCGTTTAAAAATTCTTGCTTCTCCCTGGCGTCATACGCCGATGATACCCAAATCGTGGTGTCACTAACAAATGCCGAAGAGAAGACAAGCTCTGCCTTCAGGATGTGCATGAGCAATGTCAGCAACTGGATGGACAAAAACTGTCTGAAATTAAATGCCACAAAAACTGAGGTAGTCATCTTCGGCAATAACCCCTCATTTTGGACAACTGATTGGTGGCCACACGAGTTGGGCCCTCTTCCTGAACCCACTAATGAAGTGAAGAATCTCTGCTTCCTCTTCAATAATGAGATGAAGCTCAAAGAGCAGGTGAACAGAATGACTTCTGCTTCCTTCTGCTCCCTGAGAATAGTAAAAAAAAAAATAGAAAGATTTCTACCTCTGGAGCGCCTAAAAACTGTGATTATCACTCTGGTACTCTTGAGAATTGACTACTGCAACAGTCTCCATCTTAATCTTGCAGTAGGTCCCATGAAGAGGGTCCAGACTCTGCAGAATGCAGCTGCATGCTTTCTTTTCAAAATACCAAAATATGAATTGGCTAAAGAAGCCATCAGGAAACTTCATTGGTTTCCAGTCGGAAAACGGTGTAAGTTCAAAGCCCTCTGTTTGGCCTACAAATCATTGTATGGTTGGGGACCAGATTGCTTCAAGGACCAGCTTACATGGTATATCCCAGGAAGGACTCTCCGTTCAAGCTCCGCCAAGAACCTGATTGTCTCCTGTTATAGGAAGACTACATGGGGTGGAAAGAGCTTTTTTAGGGCCACTGAGGTGCTCTGGAACAGTTTACCACCAACACTAAAAACTGCCCCCTCTTTACTTATCTTCAGAGTCTTTGAAGACCTGGCTTTTCTTACAAGACTAAGTGGTAGTCGATTTCCTGCAAGAGAGCTATGTTTCGAATAATTCTGCATCTATTCCCTCTTTTGATAGCGCCAGGACGCCCTCGGGCATGAGTTTCGCGCTTTATAAATTGCATTCAAATTCAAAATTCAAATTCATCTGCAATTGAAAGGATCTCTGCCCTGTTCCCAATCTTGCTGATATCATTAGACCTTCCAAGTAAAGAAGCCACAGATGACAAATTATATTCAGTGCCACTGGAATTATGTGGCAGGAGAGGGCCAAGTTATGTAGCAAAGTCGACCAAATTATGTGGCAAGAGCATGCAAATTATGCGGCACAATGTGGCACATTTTCTGATAGTATTACTTCACTATTAAGAAATTTTTAGGTCGATCCTAGACAGTGCTTTCGCTGTCTGGAAGATCTGTTGTATGTACTTTGTGGGATCTGGAGATCAGCCATGGACTTGTCTGCTTCTGCCTTTGCTTAGGGACTTTTTTTCTGTTGAACTTCCTCTATCTAACTGTTTTTATAGAAAACGACTAGTAGAGGTAAGTAAAATAACAGAATTGCTTTCTGCTTAGGGTCTTTTTTTTAAAATTTTTTTGTCAACTGCCTCTATTTAACTCTCTTGATAGAAAACGACCAGCAGAGGTCAGTAAAATATCAGAATCACTTTAGCATTCCCTAGATTCCAGGCCATAGAAACTTGTATTCAACAAGCACCCGTAGACAATATTTTTTTTCAAATTTTGTATTTTCAGTGGTATGACCACCGAAGGGGCTGATTTTATATTAAAAACAGAGCTTTGGACAATACAATGTTCGAGGCATATGAGCTGTAGATCGCATACTTATGCATAGATCGCCATCTGGTGTTGGGCTCGGATGTTTGCACTTTGTTATTGTAGAAGTCTTTGTAGTCACGAGATAGGTGACTCCTCCTTTGGTTAGTAGTGCGCATGTGCATCGACTCCATCTCCAGATTGTTTTTTTCCGCCATCGGGTTCGGGTGTGATTTGCTGCGCTCCGGGTCGGTGTCGTTTCGATTCCCCTTCGACGCGCAAAGCTCTCACCGTTCGTCGGTATTGTTTCGATCGCGATCCCCCTCGATGCGTATCCAAACCGACAACATCTTCAAGTCCGGTCGTCGACGTGGGCCGTTGGGCCGATCGACGCCATCAACCAGCATATGGAAAGGACTCCTTCCGTTACTAGTGCGCAAGCTCAAGCAACAGTCTCTCACAATGATCCTGGTTGCTCCAACATGGGCCCGACAACCATGGTTCACAACACTGCTGGAACTCAGTAGTTCCACACCAAAAGTTGCACCTTTCCCCAAAGCTTCTCACACAGAACCATGGAGAGATAAGACATCCAGAACCAGCTCAACTCAACCTAGCGATCTGGCTCCTGAAGTCTTCGAGTTTGGTTACCTCAATCTCTCACCAGACTGTATGAACGCCATTAAAGAAGCTAGACGTCCTACCACTAGAGCATGCTATGCAGCTAAATGGAAAAGATTAGTTGTTTACTGCAATAACAACACAATCAATCCACTAGATGCTTCAACTCAAAACATTATCTGTTATCTCCTGCATCTACAAAGATGTAATCTGGCATACACATCCATACGATTACATCTTGCTGCTATAGCAGCTTACTTACAAAACAGACAACACTTGTCATTGTTTAGGGTACCTGCCATCAAAGCATTCATGGAAGGCCTTAAAAGGATAATTCCTCCCAGAATTCCACCCTCTCCAGTATGGAATCTAAACATTGTCTTTACTAGGCTCATGGGTCCCCCATTTGAACCTTTACATAAATGTAAGTTACAGTTCCTCACATGGAAATTAGCTTTCCTTGTGGCGATCACATCTCTCAGAAGAGTCGGTGAACTCCAAGCATTAACCATACAAGAACCATTTTTGCAAATACATCACAACAAAGTGGTTCTTAGGACAAACCCTAAATTCTTACCTAAAGTAGTTTCGGCTTTTCACCTTAACCAGTCTGTTGAGCTCCCAGTCTTTTTTCCTCAACCAGACTCAGTAGCAGAACGGGCTTTTCATACGCTTGACGTCAAAAGAGCTATTCTTTACTACATTGAAAGGACAAAAACTTTCAGAAAAACTAAACATCTTTTTTTAGCTTTCTCACCACCACATAAGGGCAATCCTGTATCAAAAGCTGGAATTGTCAGGTGGATCGTTAAATGCATCCAAATATGCTACCAAAAAGCAAAGCGTACATTATCCATTCCCCCTAGAGCGCATTCCACACGCAAGCTAGGGGCATCCATGGCATTCTTAGGAAACATCCCCATGGATGACATTTGCAAAGCCGCAACATGGTCTACACCGCACACTTTCACAAAACACTACTGTGTAGATGTGCAGGCAAAACAACAAGCTAGTGTGGGTCAGGCTGTACTAAGAACACTTTTTCAAACTACTGCAACACATACAGGTAGCCAACGCTAACGGGGTAACTGCTGTACAGTCTATGCATAAGTATGCGATCTACAGCTCATATGCCTCGAACGGAAAATGCTACTTACCAGTATGCATCTGTTCTTGGCATGTAGAGCTGTAGATGCGCGTCCGGCCACCTATATGTGTTGCAGTACTATCTTACTTAGATACATTACACATGGACATCTTTTCTTTTCTAACTAACTCCATCATCACCCTTTATGGCGAAAACAATCTGGAGATGGAGTCGATGCCCATGCGCACTACTAACCAAAGGAGGAGTCACCTATCTCGTGACTACAAAGACTTCTACTATAACAAAGTGCAAACATCCGAGCCCAACACCAGATGGCGATCTATGCATAAGTATGCGGATCTACAGCTCTACATGCCAAGAACAGACGCATACTGGTAAGTAGCATTTTCCTTCCCGCTGTTAGGCAGTATTTCTCTCCATGTGTTCCCATACCTGGCGTGTTCCGCAGTTTGGCGCTTGCTTTCCCTCCATGTTAAAGAGCAGTAGGTTTTTCAGCACCCAGGCTAATGTGCTGCATAGCTAAATACATATAAGGCCCCAAAGGCTAGACTGATTGCATTGCAAATGCTTGTTACACTTGTTAACACTCTCTGGCCACATGTTGCACCTCATTAGCACTGGTTTAACACTCAAAGCCATATGCAACAGAAAGGTGACCAGTCAACCTTTACAAAGGGCCTTCCGCTGCGTGGCAACACGTGTCACTGTGTTTTTAGTAACTTTTAACCGTTAGAGCTAGAAACACTTAAAAAAAATAATTAAATATGAGTATGCAGCAGATGATGAATTATATGGCAAATGCAGGAGATCTATAAATATGCAAAAATTTCTGCAGCTGCACAATCTCATCTACTAGCTGATTTGTACAAAGTCAAACCAGAAAACCTGGTTAAATCACTGCTTCCCCACTTAAATTGTGTGACCTCAGGCAAGTTTATTTAACTGAAACTCCTTTTTCTTCATTATCGGTTATGAAAGCCCTTTCAAATATGAGACGTCGGGTTACCAGTTATACAAAAACAGATTGGGTTTGATTTGCTAGACTGTAATATTGGTCTCTAATAATCTGGGCCAAGGACAGGGTTTACATGAACTTGTAAGTCCTTCGAATGCAGTGCCATAATGTGCTGCTTTAATGTCCAAGCTACCATATGTTAAAGAAATGCACTTTTTTTTAATTTTGAAGAGGCGTTATCATATTTTAAGTGATGTTTGTTGTGTGATTTACCGAATACACATTTTCTGGGATCGGCTCATGCACAGGCTGTACGAGTCGAGCCAGACCTGTGGCTCGGCTCTGGCTCATCTCGCCCTGTTAATTTGTGGGTTCGCCCACTTCTACTTTGTGCCCAGTATATCTCAGGGTATAATAACGGTAAGATAACTCTGGAGGTTATCGCATTTTCTAGAGAGATCGGTTTTGTCTAGTCGTAGTTTGGAATCAAAGTAGCGTAGAGGATTAATGTAAAGCACATCATGTAACATGCAGAATGCAGATTTTTATTTTACATAGATATGCAAGTGGGTTTCTCCTTTTAACACAGAGATCCTTATGTTAATTGCAATTTATAAATTGTAATCCTTCTTGTTAGAAATGGAATTTCTGGTGTTGTATTCCGCTTTAGGTGTCCGTATATAGGTTTTCCTGAAACATGTCCTTATATAGGCACAATTCGCATTGCCCTTATATAGGCATAAGATCCCAGTCCTTATTTAGGCATTAGCCATGCTATCCAAATACAGGCATGGTCACCTACATCCGTCCACCCCAACGTCACAACGAGTTCTTAGAAACCAGACCCTTAAGCTCTTGGGAGTTCCCCTAGCACAGGATTATTGATTTCTCCAAGAACTCATTTATTATGCATGAACCGCTATTCCTTAAGGGTTCATTCCTGACGTCTTCCTCTGCCCGACTTTACGTCAATGCTAACATTCCAAGGCACCTACTGGGTATAAATATACCTTCCCTTGCCCAAGCAAGTAGGAGGAGACCTCGACTTTAGAGGAGCCTGTATCCCGGCCTGACGCACTGACAACAGACACTGTCCTCCCTGCTCGCAGAGAATCCAGCTTCCAGTGTTCGGACTCCCTTCGCGGGGTGTCAGAGTTCGAGACCCGGAAAGAGATTCCCACCTCTCTCATTCTCAAGGTATGGAGCTGACTAGAACCTAGAGGGACTCTTGGCATACCAGAGTCTTGGCATACCAGAGACTTGGCATACTATAGCATACCATACTATAGAATACATCACCTACTTCTTACCTTGCACTACACTTAGGTTATGTACACTGGGGTAGAACTAGTTAGAGAAGCATCTTATGAGTACTCGCATTTTTAGCTTATGTTATTTATGTATATGAATATATGTGTCATAGCTAAAAGATAATGCTAGTGCAGTATTTCTTTCTACTGCTTACGCTGTACATAATATATCTTGCATACGGTCTTGTGATCATAGCAGCTCATATGTCTTACACGAGAAACAAGACTGTTCAATAAATCCTTTTATTGAAACGCCCGTCTATTCTTTCTGTGTAACTCTGAAGAAACTAAGCATGCACGATTAGCTGAGTGAAACTGTTATCTGTTGTTTCCACGATTCTGAGAGTGTTCCGATTCTAAAAGGAAACACAGTTGTCATGTTTATGCAGTTGCCAGAAACTACTCCCTTCTTGTTTACAAGGAGTTTCTAGTGGCCTCTGAGTTAGCTGGCACAAAGTAATTAAGTTTAATATACTCGATAGGGACATACTGACCTCAGTCCTATGTCAAATCTATAGGGTATATTATTCCAATGCGCAGAGCCTATTAGGGAAATAGGAACTACACTACATGGCGCCCAACGTTTGGTAAGGCACTAATTTAACGCTAGATACTGAGTAACTCAGTCGTGCTTTTCTCAGAGACCCCTACTCACATGCTCCATAAGACGTCTGGAGTGGGTAGGGTTAAGTATCCGCCAAAGCTAAATAGGACAAAAATCCTATAGATTAGCTGTTTGGTTTGTTCAACGTTGAAGGATACAGTGTTCCAAAATATTGTGCACCTTATCTTTTGTTTCCTTGAAACTTGTTCTACATTTTTCAAAAAACAATGTCCCTGAACGGGGATACTGCCGAGAACGGTGTAGCTGCGGCTGATCCAGTCGTAACAGCTTTTAACTTTACAGGTTTAAATGAAACCGATGAGGGTGTTATAAACATCCCTCCAAACTTAAGGAGAGCCATCACTCTAAAACTTATAAAACGCGGCCTATCACCAAGAGGTGGTAGAGCAGTTTTCGTGATAGAGGCACACGAATCCTTTCAGACAGAGGTATTCTATTCATGGATAGTATTCCCAGAATCAAATCCGGTAACAAGTATTTCACTTCTTTAAAGAAGATGAACCACCAGAGGAATATATTCCTTTTGAGGATATTGAAATTCCACTCACATACCAGGAGCATAATCTCTGGTTTAAAGGCGCCCTAAAACATCACAGAAACATTACCAGGCTCGGTCCACTAGGTAGACCAGGAGCAACATGGCCGATTCTAGCCGGCTACACACCTCATCCTGACATCGATAATGTCAGAAGAGGAATTACTTAATCAACTACAAGAGTTAATAAAAATTTACAGACAATTAGTCCAATATGTCATGCGGACTTTCTCAGTCCAACCACCAATGACCATTGCAAATCAAACCCCTCTACACTAAAAATTACTCCACAGACTTTACTCGCAGTCATGGGTAAAATGCCCACAAAACGTGAACAAATTCCATTCTGGATAGCTCACAAAATTACTCAAATCGAAGCAGTATTTCCAATTACTAGCCCTTATGAGAAACACAGAATCCTAACAATCTGTTTACCAATGGGGATCACACCACAACTGGAAGACTGCACCACTTGGGGCGCAGTCTTTGCTGCCATCTATACTAAAACACATGGTGTTCCATCAATTGCAGTAATACCAGATGTACTGAAACAAATTCAAAACGAATACGGGGCAGAACCTGCTCTGAATTTAGGTATGAAATTACTGAAAAACTTCGACCAGGTCTCAACAATAATATTATCTAATATTAAAGGGGAGGCAGCATCAGTGGCGATCCGCCAACGCTTAAGGGAATTTGATGTAACAGAACATCAACATGAAGTACCCAGAATAATAGAAAAATCTTATGCAGAATTAGGCAGAGATAGTTTGGGTGGAAAACCATTGAAGCCAAAACTATCTGAAAGTCCTGAGAAGGACTCTATTAAACAAAATCCTACATCTTCTAAAAAGAAGTGGGAAACTAATAAACAAAATTCAAACGAGACACGTTCTCAATCCCGAGGTAGGTCTCCTCAAAAGGAGCCCTCTGAAAGGAGGTATAACCTCAGGAATAGGGATAATTTAAAAAAACCTGACGGATATCAAGATACTGATACACGTTCCTCTCGTACCTTTCAGATCTCGTCACAGACATCAGAAAGAAGAGGACGGTCAGAACACAGAGAAGAACGCGTAAAATCCAAAGACGATAAACACGTTCAGAAAAATAAATCAAAACCTCAATTCACAAAAAAGAAGGTAGCAGGTCTGAAGATCAGACATGCCGAGGATACTGAGAACACAGCTCAAGAACGGAGAATGAGCTCAGACAATGCTGGACAGTGCAGCAGAAGTAACAATAGCTCGCCAGAACCTGAAGGAACTTCTGGAGATAGTGGACTTGAATGAGTACATCACAGTAGAAACTGTAGACACCAGGGTTAGTACTTCACAAAAGTTATATGAAATAACACTCCGAATGGAGGGAGACATACCAAGAAAAGTGAAAACGCTCTTTTGGGAGAAACTTTCAAGGGGTTATGATCTACTTCTAGCAGAAAAAGACTGGCCACCACACTTTGTCAGGGAGTGCCCACATGGCGAGGACATCATTATGCCAGCCTTCTCCAACCATATTCCAATTCACCTAAAATATACTTATGCCAGGAAATGAGCAGTTGCCCAGGCCCCAGCATTATATAAAAATCATGTAGGATGGGATGAGGACTCGCCTCACCATAAAATACAGCTAAAAAATGAACCTTCTGCACAAAGGCAGTACCCAATAAAGCAAGAAGCTAAAAAACAGGTCAGGGAGATTTTAGATCAACTTGAATACCAAGGGGTGATTGAAACATGCACCTCCTCAATGAACAATCCTTTGTTTCCTGTATCCAAACCAGACAATACAGATCGTCTAGTTTTGGATTACAGACACTTGAACACTTGTTCCAAAACATTTGCAGTGCAAAATGCACATAGTACAGCATTAATGAATAACATTGTGCGCAAAAAATATAAAACCACAATGGACATTTCAAATGGGTTCTTTTGTCAAAACATAGCACCTGAAAGCAGGTACTTAACAGCTTTCTCAATAATGGGGACCTAGCGTCAATTTTGTAGACTCCCACAAGGGTTCAAAAACAGCCCGGGGTTATTCTCAGCAAGAGTAACAGAGTTACTACAAATTTATGATAATGAGGCATTGTCATATGTCGATGACATCTATCTGACAGACGATGACCTAGATAGGCACTTGAATAGGGTGAGTACCATTATATTGGGCTTCGCCTCTGAGGGCTATAAATTCAACTTTAAAAAATCCAGAATTGCCCATCTCAATGTCCTTTTCCTAGGATATGAGCTTTCAAGTGAAGGCAAGAGCCTGGCAGCTAACTTTTTAGAAAAGTGCACGCTGCTCCAACCTCCAAAAACGCTGAAAAATTTACAATCCATCTTGGGTTTCCTAAATTTTGGAAGAACTTATATTCTAAATTACGCAGAAAGGGTTAAACCTCTCTACGAATTAATAAAACCTGAATTTTCAACAAAACATTGGACACAAGAACACACAGAAATCCTGCGTTCACTCCAAGCTAACATGTTAGCAACAAATCACTTACAAACACGCGTAAATAAACGCAATTTAGTGATCCGAATAATTTCGGGACAATGCGGATTCACCTATTTAACATTTAATGAGGGTGAAAAAGTACCAATTGCATACAAATCACATTTGTATACACAGGCAGAGATGCGCTTCACTTCAACAGAAAAAATACTGACAGCAGTTCCGCCTAGTTGGCTAGGGCATGCGCCTAAGCCAGGCAGAAACCACCACTCTAGTCAGGGCATGGGAGTTACACGCTAAAGATAACCCCTGCTCACCCCTTGGTAGCTTGGCAAAGCAGTCAGGCTTATCCCAGAGTCAATGTGTAAAGCGCTTGCGCAACACACTCGCATAGCAGCGACACACTAGGCACACTACAAAAGAAACTCCAATCAAGGTTATATAAAAATAGCCTTTGTATTATCCATAAAAACACATTAGAACACCATCACATATATACACTGTGCCTACAGTCACTTGTCATGACTTTACATGGATTACATAACTCATTAGGCCAATCGGGCCATTGTCATAACATATCATATTAGGGTTATTTGTAGCATGAAAATACTAGACATAACCAACATCAGCAGTGCACTAAAGTATCCACTTACAGAGTGCACACATTACCAAACTAGCAGAGAGGTTTGGTGCCTAAACACCATAACTGGACATAATCAGCAGTGCACCATAGTGAATACTCATCAGAGTGCACATTAGTACATTACTTTGCACTAAATTGCCCCCACTAGTGAGAGGCAACTGCCCACCACTCGTGGAGCAGCCGCCGTGGTAACTGAGGCGGGGGCCTGTTTTGGACTCAACCCACGATGCCCACAGGAACAATAGGAGGCCCCTAACAGGGCACACAACTGGCAGCTGCCGCGACTCTCCAAGGCGCAGCTGCTGGTGCTGAATACGTTGGAGACCTCTCCTCCGGGCCGGACTGGCCGTAGCGGGCACTGGGCGTTTCCCCGGTGGGCCGCCAGGGTGGGGGCCGGTTTTGGGCCCCTGGGGGGACGTTTTTGTTACCGGGGACTGGCAATATCAGCCCCCTGTAACAAAATCGGCCAAAACCGGCCCTAGCAAACAGCTCGGCCGCATCCCCCCTCCCCCGCAGGGGCCCGAGCAGTTTGCCAGGGCCGGTTTCGGTTCCCAGTCCGGCCCTGCCTATCATGGTCTCATGTCCAGGGTCAACCCCGCAATGCCACCAACAGGCAGCGCAATGCCCCAGAGGGCGGAAAGACCTCACTTGGTCTCCCCCCACCCCCTGCGCAGACAACTAAATGGCCCAAAGCGCCACCCGCTACCCCTCGGTGCGGCTGCCCTTGTGTAGCAAATGAGGGACAGGGATTTCCCTCCGACCGGCTCATCCGCTATGCACTCACCTCCCCGCCTGGCTCTCGCAGGAGGTGTCGCTTCTTCCAGGCCGAGCTCGGCCACACGACCCTTTGGGGCAGCACGTCTCTGGTAGGTCAGGGCCGTCCGCCTTGACTCCCAGAACGGCGGCAGCCCGCGACTATGCAGTGTAGCTGCTCTGTTGCAGGGACACCAAGGGGCAGGATGCGGAGCGAAGTTTCCGTCGGCCCCGGTGTCTCTCGCTTCCTCTTTAAACGCGGCCCCGCCCACAACCAGGCTTGGTCTGTGCCTGGCTTCCGGCGGCTCCCCCGTTGCTATGGCAACCGGAAGGGGAGAGTAAAGGGGAGCCGCTTCTCACCGGAGCTTCCCCAGCGTTTTCCCTCCACCACAGAGGAAAGGGACACAGCGCTCTTTCAGAGGCTCTCTGTTGTCAGCGGGGCAGAACCGAAAGCACTCCTCCCCGGTCCTCGCAGTGAAGCGCTCACCACGCGCTACGGCAACACGAGCCCACGCCAAGGGCTCAAGCACACAGAGCACAGGAATCCTGCAGCACTGCAAGCCCAGGTCCAGGGCTACAGGACAACAAGAAAAACATGAGGCCTGTCTCCCACGTCAAGACACAACCAGGGAGCAGGCAGCGCTCCTCTCTAGGAATCCACAAGGCAGGCCAGCACGCAGGGCCTCCCAGCAGGTCGTAGCCGAGTCCGACGCCGGTTCCTCCTGGCAGAGTATTCTTCAGATCCAGTTCCCAAGTAAGCTCAGTTAAAAAAAAAAAATTGGGTCACAGCCCAATACTTGTACTCCACAAAGTCTTTGTTCTGCCCTGGTACAGAGCCCTGGACCCAGTGTAAACCAGTTCTGGGGGGCACTTAAAAAGTATCATTTACAGTGCACAACACTCCCCATTGTAAGTGTAAGCCCTGGCCCCAGACACACCACAGGGGGGTGGAGCCATCATTGTGGAAGGCAGGAACAGCCCTATTCAGGTGCAGGTGCTACACCTCCCACCACTCCAAATGCAGACCAGGCCTATTCAGCCTAGCGCTGACTCATCCAGACAATCTGGTGCCACTGCACCTCCCCAGCCCCTGTCACTCCAAGGCCAGACAGTCAATACACAACAGGCAGGCACAAAGACACATAGCACACAGAAATGCCTACATCTAAAAGTGGCATTTCTAAAATAGTGATAATAAATCTGCGAACACCAATATGCAGCATTTATCACCACTATTCCAAACATACCAAACTTGATCACGCTACCCCTCATGTCAGGAATTACCACTGAAGCACATATCTGGGAATCCCCAATGCATGCCTATGAGAGGGAAGCCTCACAGCAGTGAGAAACCAAATAGGCTGCTTGTCACTACCAGGACATGCCACACAGTTAAGGCACATGTCCTACCTTTTACCTACACCGCACCCTGCCCATTGGGCTAGCTAGGGCCTACCTTAGGGGTGACTGATATGTAGTACAAGGGGAGTCACAGAGGTGGCAACCACTTAGTGCACGCTCAGACCCTGCAGTGGCAGAGGCCTGAGACAGGTTTGAAAGGCTACTTTGGTGGGTGGCGCAAGCAGCGCTGCAAGCCCACCAGTAGCATTTCATTTACTGGCCCTGGGTATATGAGAACACTGTACAAGGGACTGAGGGGAAACTTAAATATGCCAAACGGGTGCAGACCAATCTTACCAAGTTTACCTTAGAGAACACATGCACTTTAGCACTGAACAGCAGTGATAAGTGCCCAGAGTCCTAAAACCACCAAAGACGGGTCAGAAAAAAATACAGGAGGAAGGCAAAAAGTTCTGGGATGACCCTGTAAAAAGGGCCAAGTCCAACACTTCTAATATAGCACAGTGAGCTATGAAGGACATGCGACTCCTACACCTTGTAACCCTCACTGTTTTATGTAACACATCCTGTGCATTGATTTACACACTTGCATGATTTATTGTCAATGTATTGTGTACGTGTGATGTAAAGTTCTTTGACACACTGCACTGGGATGAGTAGTGCTATAAAAAAGAGAAAACAAAAAAGTGGTATTGAAATTGTTTTTATAAATACTGGGACGGACCAACACGTAGTGTATGCATATCACTTATATGCAGGGACTGTACAAAGGCAAAACCACGCCTCTTAAATACCTGTGAAGTGATAAGCTGTACACTGTTGTTTCCTCTGCATTGCATTTGCATCTAGGTGTGAGGCTCCAGATAGCTCCCAGTCAGTATACTCAAACAAAAGGAGGCCTGATGGCCCCTTAAATTGGGCCTTTGTTTTGGGCGCAGCTGGAATTTAAAATAACAAATTTGCCTCACCTCAGACAGCGTGCAGGCACCGCTGAATGTGTCCTGGTGTCTGACAATTGTGCCAGGACCAGTTGAGCATACTTTAGTGGGGTCCATCTTATTGGCAGGGTGGATGGCGTCCACCCCGTGAAAACAATGGATGGACTTAGTCTACCAGCGTATACTGCTCTCTTGTGCATTCCCCTTCGTGGGATAATAATTAGAGCCGAATGTAGAATTCACCTGACTTTATAGGGGTCACGTTTTTGCAGGCTTCGACGCCTGCTCTCCGGCTCCGGCTGTAAGTTTGAATTTTTGCACACAATGGCAAGAACTGCCCTTGGGCACCACAACCACCACCACCCTCCTCCTGCTGGCCCATGCCTAAATGCCGGTGGCCCCAACATGGAGTCCCCTTTATTAATATTAGTTGTTTGTCTTTTGCTTTTCAGCTCATTGGTATATTGGTGAAAGTGGAAGTGCTGCTGCCACTCATTTCAGTGGCATTCTGATAGTATGTGTAGTCACTCTTGTTTACTTAAGATGCTGTTAGAGATACTTCTGACATAACCTGAAACTTCTAAAACTGTCACATTGAGTCTTGCTGCTACCACAACTCCTACTTTTTTCGTATCCTTCAGCCTTGCTGCTGCTACTGAGTCTTGCTTTCAGTGTCTGCAGGTCCGAATGCAGTCATGCCCTGCATGTGAGTGCTGCTGCTATCATATACTGTCAGATCCTGCTGCTTTCACTCGGAGTACTACTGTCTATGTTATGTTATTGACATTTATAAAGCGCAAACTGCTACCCGAGAGTGTCCTGGCGCTAACTGAAGTCATAGAGAGATCCTGAATATAACTCATGCCAGTGCTCTCCTTCAGGCCATCATGCACAATGCTGTCATCCACTGGTGATCCAGCTGTCAGTCCTACTGCTACCACCTCTCATGTTAAGGTGGTGGAACATGAGCTACTCACTAGCTGGTGGTTCAGCTGCAATCAGCCTTTCTGAGTTTGCAGATTGTATTAATTGTCTTTGATATTAGTCAAACGTTTTCTCTTGATAAAATGTTTGTTCAATAAGTTTGATTATCTGTTAATTTTTTTCACTCAGTTGATAAGCTCTATGAGCTCAGTAGCCGAGCACTGTCTGCCTTCCTTATTACGCACCTTATTTGATTGGTACAAGCGACAAAATGGAACTGAAGATGAATCCTACGAATACAGACCTCGATCTAGCACAAAGTCTAAAGGGTAAGAACAAATAGATTACTTACCTTTTGACATATTTTTTTAATAGCTACTAATAACCATCGTTGGTAAGAATGTCATGACAATAGACATTGCAACTGTTGAAGTAATTATGGTGGTTTGTTTCATTTGGCCTATAAAAATAGGATCAGTGTGGCTATTTAGACTGCAGGCTACATTTGTGTTGGATGGAAAGGACTTATTGTTTCCAAGTATGAAATATTTTCTAGTCACAGTAAGGACCGTGTATTATTTTGAAAAACGCTCTCGTTGTTTCATTTGTGAATTGTGGTGCTCTTAGCAGGTGCACAAGTTATTTTTTTAATGAACAATAACTAGTCATTTTCAGACCTTTTTTGATTTGTTTCGTAACCATAATTGAACTTCATCTGTGCTTTTTAAAATGGAATTTCAGGATTTCTTTAAACATATAAGATGTTATGAGCAGAACAAACTCTATCTACCATTTAACAAAGTATATATGAAAATAACTCTCCTTTGCACCTATGTAGGGTCTCCTTTGCCCAGGCCTTGTGGTCCGTTGTCTGCGGGCCTAGCCTTAAGCATCCTGCAGCCAACCATTTGTGGACTGCAAACCCGTTGCTCACAAACTTTGCCCAAATGTGTTTGGAGGTGGTCACTAGGCCTGGTGCTTTGGCCGCTCAATGCTGTACAAAACTAACAAATTGTGGTAGGCCTCACCACAGGGCAACAGGCAGGCCCTGAGCCCCACCTAGTCGATAGACAACCACTGCTGCCTACAGCCTTCTGCTGTGTTTAGTGTCTGTTGGCCTCAGGATCTGGGCTGCAGCATGCGGTATACACCAATTTTCCGTTATTCTTTGCCTGTTGCACATTGGCTTTATTTATATTCCAGTGTAAAAAAAAAAAATGCAGTGTTGCAGCCAATGAATGCTGACATGGTTATAAATTTTTTTTTTCACAATTTAAGGTGGTTCTAAAAATAATTTTTGTTTCAAATTTCTTTTTTTTAAATCTTTGATTTTGGTTTTTAAGCTTTTTTTTTTTTTTTAGATGAAACAAACATGGAAAACGACCACTTTAACTTTAAAACAAAAATGGATGCAAGTCTGTAGCAGGAAAGACTACTCACTGTTGGGACTGTAAAGCAGCTTTCACTAAATCAGTGTGTTCTGCTTTCTTCACCAAATGTGTGTTCTGTGCATCTCTGTATCAAATTCAGACCTTTCTACGATCTTGGTATGCTGGAATGGTGGTAGCGTCTTGGCTACATGTAGCCCTTTTATTGTATTTTTTTTTAAACTTAATCTTCTGGCCTCTTCCATCGTGGATGATATATGCCAGTGGCTCCTAACCTTTGACTTCTGTGGACCCCCAATGAATCATTACTGGAAAATGGGGACCCCACTTAGTCGTTTTTGGAAGCTGGGGAACCCCAACTTAAGTAATTTCTATGATTTGAACCTCGAAACAATGCACAAAAATATAGAAACAAGTATACACCAAACAAATGCTCAAACATTTTAAATATTTTGTTTAATTCACAATCAAATATAGAAAAAAGTCTTAATTTTCAATTTTGCTTCTTTATTTGTATACTTTATTAATTTTATTTATTCATTTTATTATTTAATTTGTAAAACAGTTGTGGGCCCCCAGGCGTTCCTGGACCACAGGTTAACAACCACTGGTATATGTAGTTCATAAATGACAGGATAAAAGTGTCTCAAATGAAAGCTTTCCAGTTTTCCTCAGGAGAGTCTGGCTGCAAGTTTTGCATGCCACTTTCTGGTCAATAACTTCCTTCTCATTTAGTAGATGTGAAAAGTAATTCTGCACCTCAGATTCTTTTATTTCTTTCTACTCGTCCTCTGACTGTTTGACAGAAATGTCAACAGGAGATGTTGAAGGTCCTGTACTGTAATCTGGCACCCCTCTTGATTTTTCCTGTGTCTCATTACCGCCCTTTTCCCTGCATTAGATGCTATGATGGTAGAACAGACTATGCACAATTTCCTGTAGAAAGCAGAGTGATGATAATGCTCACAGACCAAACCTTTTTCTTTATCCAGTGGGAACTAATTAAATGGGGGACTAGTGATATGATTTCCAATGCAATCTCCTCTTTTAAGCAATTTACAGCTTGCGAGCCTGGAAATGGAAGTCTGTTGGCCTGTGCCCATGTTTTGAGACCTAACTTACTATTGTTAGCTTAATCTTGTGCTTCAGGTCCCATGAGCTCACAGCATTTGTAAGGAGTTGGATTTTAACATAATTACACATTTGAATTGACAATTCTGAAAACGGGAATCGCCTATTCTGTGACTTTTAACTGCAGATTCCTCACCTTAGAAAATTCTCCAGGCAGCAGAGTAGACCTGGAGATTAACTCATAGCAGTGCTCTTGTGCACTGCTAAGTGGTGTTGGGCGGTTCCACGTTGGCTCCTCACAGCCCTGAAAGTGACATAGCGGAACTGCATATAAGTGCCATTCCTTCATGCTGACGTCTGTCCCTTTCTTATAGCACATCTGGAGCTCTGCTCCTGAATTTGTCAGTTTTCTACTAACTTCCAAAATAGTTCAAAGTGTGCTAGGGAATGATGTCCCCACCAAAAATTACAATTTTTGACAGTTGGCAGCTGTGACTGCAGGAACCTGATGTTGATCGTGGACCCGCACGAGAAGAGTCTTTGGAGTCTGGGCTTGTGACATGACTCCTAAGTTGTCTGATGGTGTGCCCTGATGCACCCTAAAGCAATCTGAGACAAGGAGGAAAAGTTGTATGTTTATGAACACAAGAAGGCATCGATCCTGCTCCAGGTTATAGTCCCGGACTCTCTCTCAGTCCCAGTGGTCACTCCGGTGATCATTCGACGTTGTGCTTGAAATCTACGATGAGCCGAAAGCGAACTCAAGCATAAGAAAGTGAAGCAGTGCTCGACCCCAAAATACCACACTAACTCCAAAGAGGATGTGCTAGGTTATCACAATCCAAGTCCCACTCCTTTGAGTTGGGTCTCAACAGGCCCAGAATTTCATGGGCCGTTCTAGACCCTGCAGCAAATTGAGGTGTTAAATGAGGCCATACTGCACATTTTCAGTGCACTTCCGGCTCCCTACGGCATGCCTTCAGCTCCCATGCAACGTCCGAGGCATCCATTTGATTTATGGCTAGCAGGTCTTTTCCCAGTTCCCAGTAGTTACAGGGCCTGTACCTACTCTGATACAGACTTACATTTAGGCCAATTAATCTGTGCCATTTTCTGACAAGCCGACGCTGGAGGATGATCTGGTGCTGACATCCATGCTGGTCCCTGAACTGACATCAGCCATTGTTGTGCTGTAAAATTGCAAAGCTCAACTGGTTGTCATGCAGCCCGACTCTAACCTTATGCCTCTATAATGTCGCAACTATCAATGGAGGCTTTATGATCTTTTTGATTCTGATCTTGTGCAGGAGCAGGGTGCACCCCAGGATGTAAATGATCATGATATTGAATGGGATGACTTTCTCCCCCTTCGTTATACTGACAATGCCTTAAAACGTTTTGTACAGAATTCCTGACATGAAGCTTGACTCGCTAAAGGGCCCACCAACCAAGTTCTCACATGCATATCAGGTGGTGTAGACGACCTAGGCATTGTACAACTGTCTGTCTTGATATTGATGTACTTAGGCTGACATCCTACTCCTGCATATCTAAATGGATTTATTACTGTTCCGTTAATGATGAACTGTTTAATCATCCTGCTTTTAATACACAACATTTACATAGAACTGACTTTGCCTGAAATAGTCTATTGGTTGTTTTTGCAAAAAAACACTTCAGAAACCTAGCTTAGTGAGTAAACCGCTTTAGAAGGTCATGTACTTAGGCTATTCTGTAATTGGATCGAAATGTTGGAAGTGTTTATCTAGTATTTAAAATCACCTCTTTGAGTACATTGACTCATGGGGTGTATATTGTTAGTTTTACTTCACTTTTGCTTTTTTCCCAAATACAGCTTAGTAGGAGAGTGGCTCAGAGGGCAGTTTACTAGAATTGCCTCTGCCTGCCA
The DNA here is from genome assembly GCA_963921515.1 of Calotriton arnoldi. NCBI lineage: Eukaryota > Metazoa > Chordata > Amphibia > Caudata > Salamandridae > Calotriton > Calotriton arnoldi. The sequence goes on along the minus strand of CAWUFW010001714.1, from coordinate 1,305,003 downwards.
TTGAGACAAAAACAAATGTTTTAAAAGTAATTTTGCATTCTGCACGAGCAATATCTGAGCCCCTACTACAATTTAATTATTCCCCCACATTTACTCTGATGACTGTTTAGTAAAAACATGTTATTGCCTGCCTGTGAATAGGCAGGTGCCCAGACGCCATAGACTGGCACCTGGTGGTCTAGATTTTCTCAACAAGGACCCCATTTCAGAGATCCTTATTGTGCAGGTTTCAACCAGTAAAGTGAATTCTAATTAATTTCCTATTACTCCACCAGATAGAGAACTCAAAAGGATTCATGCTTTTGGAAAACGCATATTTTCTTCCACCAGTCTTGCAGTGCTACTTGTGAACAGAGTTTGCCTGCAGGCTGCTACATACATGCCCTTTGGGACATGGCCACCAAGATCTTGCCGGTAGTCCTGGAAGCTTTTAGACCCTCTTTGGCTCTGACGATACAGGACAGGCAGGACTCTGCCAAGTATGTTATCAGAGTAGTTCTGGATACCACGGATTGTCTAGGCAGGGCAATCCGAACCAGTGGTGTTCTTTGTAGACACACCTCGATGAAATCCACTGGTTCTGTGGCAACAAACAAACCTCCCTCATAGACATGCTCTTTGATGTGTCTTGCTTCTTCAGAGGGAAGGCAGTCTCTGCCTTGGAACACTTTAAAACTACAGAGCTACAGTACATTCCTTGGAGCTGTTTACCACTGCCAGATGTTTTCCAATTCAGTTCAGTAAGTTCAGTGGTTGTTCCAGAGGGCTGGCGAATAGAAAGATAACCTTCCCAGCCATTGATGCAGCAGACAACCCAGTCCTTTCAAGGTTCAGACGGGGGCATGGCAGGCAACGCGTAAGTCAGTAGGGGCACTAGACCCCTCCACCTCCTCCTCTCCTGCTACATTTTCCAACAGACTGCTTTAGTTTGCCCTTACCAGCATGTGCCCAACCAGTGGGGGAAGGATTCAACATTTTCTGTTGATTGGCAATCCATCATGTCCAACAAATGGGTCTTACAAATTGGTCAAAACAGGTTATGTCCTTCATTTTCTCTCCTTCCCGCCAACTATCTCTCCCACACCAAAGCTAATGTAGGAGCATCTATCCGTCTTGGTACAGGAAATACGCCAAGGGTCCCATTAGGAGGGTGCTGCGAAAAAGGCAGATGCTGTTACTCTCGTTATTTGTCATGAAAAAAATGGGGTTCTAAGGCTTGTCCTGAATTTGCGAACCCTGGATGCCTTCTTGCAAGACAGTAGACAAATTAAAAATACATTGATACATCGCCCCAGATTGTCTCTGCACAACCCTGTAGACTGGAGGTATCCTTTGACTTGCAGGGCACTTATTTTCATTTACCCTGCTGGTTCCACAGGTTTTATCTGCGGTACAAGGTGGACCAGGAGCATTTTCAGTTTGCCTTGATCCTCTTTGACCTTACCGGCACCCCTTCAGTTTTCATGACAGTGAAGGCAATGGTTGCTGCCCATCTATGGATAGGGGTCCCTGTATTGCCGTACTTTTGACTACTGGCTGCTGAAGGCGAGCTCACTGTAGTCAGTCGTGAACCACCTCCGAACAATGGAATAACTCTTGATATCTTTGGGGTTCACTGTAACTAAGACTGCTCCCATTCCTTGGGGCAATCCTGGACACAGTGGAGTTCTGGTCTTTTCCTCTGCCATAGCGAGTTCAGGACATTCAGGCTATGAGCCTGATGTTTCAGGCTCAGTCCTGGATCATGGTGAGGGAGTCTTTGAAGCTTTATGACCTCATGCATCCTCCTTGTCAGCTATGCCAGATGACCTTGTGCGCACACCTTGTCAACTTTGCCAGGTGGCACATACGTGCTCTGCAGCACAACTTGAAGTTCCACTGGGCCCAGCCACAAGGCAGTCTGTTTGACACATTCAGATTTCGGAGTAAACAGCTCGAGCAGTGGTGGCTGATCGAACAGAATTTGTCCAGTGAACTATTATAGAGGATAGCAGTGCTCCAAATTTTGCTGCATACCCGAAGTCATGTAATGTAAGGATTCTTATATAATGAAACGGGTGATAATTTTTTTTTTTTAAACAAATGCATGTGCTACCACTATATCATATACCCTGCTACCCAAGGGTGTAATGCTGCCGTGCCCAGAAAGATTTCCGGCACCCCATCAGTATGACAGGAGTTATTGGAGCCCACAAATGAGTGGTGTTATAGTACAACTTTAAGAGTAATAAGACAGTCCAGTCCCCAGTGAGTTGCCGAAATTGATTCTCAAATGCTTGTGTAATGGCTAAACAGCCAAAAGCCAGCCAACACGCGTTTCATCCTATGGACTTTTTCAAGACTTATAAGGTTACTTAAGAGACATGGTATGATTTAGCTGTCTGCAGATGATGGTCCCAGAAGGATGGAAAAGGTGTAGATTATCGAGGATGCTGTGGATTCCTTAATACCAGAGCAGGTGCCGTCTGGCAGATCATGAGGAATGGTCTCTGCATTCCAAAGAGGCACAGGGCATCTTCCACCAGTGGGGAGAAGCCTTGCTAGATCTTTTTGCCTCTGTCAAATGTGTGATGTCAACAATTCTGTACATTGGAGACTCTGCAGGAGCACTCTTTAGGTGATGCATTCTAGCAGGAATGGAGCAAGGGAGTCCTGCATGCTTTCCCACTCTCCTGACCTGAGTTGTGAAGATCAGGAACAACTGGGCCGAAGTCATCCTAGTGACCCTGAATTGGGACATGAGTGTGGTACCCTGAACTCCTAGGCATAAGCATCTGTCCTTCGATCAGACTGCCACATGCGGACCTCCTGTCTCGGCAACAGGGCAGGGCCCTCGACCAAAATCTACATCTGCATACGTGGAGATTGAGCAACAGCAACGGACTTTGTTCAATTTGCCGTCTCAAGTGGTGGATGTCTGCCTCACCTCCAGATAAGCCCTCCACACAGTCAGTTCCTGCCCACTGCAGATACAAAAAAAGAGCCTGATGGTGTGTTCATTAACCTGACCCCTTACAGGCAAAGCTGCGGACATTGTTTATACAGACTCATTAAATAAATTATTTGATGTGCAAGAGTTGTACTCTGGATCCTACAGTATGGATGTCTTTGCCCTTAGCCTGTCTTATCTTTTTGTACAGAACTCCGAACACATATTGATTTATCCTATTTCTAATCCATTTAGAAATGTTAAACTGTGAAACATATATAAATGATATCATTTGGAATGGTAACAAGGAATCAACTGAATAATTTCTTCACTTGATCAACAATAGAGATAATCACCTTGAGGTTTAATATTAGAACACACAAATAGTCTCTCTTTTTGCAACTTAAGATCTTGGAAACACATAGACTGGTGATCACTACAGTATATACCAAGTACACTGACCTGAACACTCTCTTAAATTCTGACTGCCATAATTCCAGATCTTGGTGTAATTTACCAGTAGGAACATTCCTTAGACTTGAGAACAATTGTTCTAGTCCAGAACATTTTGATGAAGAATCCAACAAACTAGGTGGCAAACTGAGAACGGGGTTAAAACCTAAAAGTTATTAATACTCAAGAGTCAGACACAACAATAGGGGCAGCCTTTTGGACATATACATGAAGAAAGCAAACAGCTGCTTTAAATGTATCACAATATTCTCAACTCTGTTCAATAAAGTAAAACATTGGAAAATCGCATAACATTGACTATGATTAGGAATCGCCACACTTTACTTTCAGAAAGGATCCTAGTATATGTATGTGTGCATACACCACAAAGTAACCAGAGAGACAGAACAACCACCCTTTGGGGCCTAACAAGACTTATAGGTTATTATCCTTGCGGTGACTGCAATATCTGTACACACAACACTAAATCTATTGACCTGGGACTGGAGGCCAACTGGCAACAAAGGAATTATAATGGTACAAACATGATATACTTGTTAAAATGCCCTTGAGAGTAGGCAGAAATATTATTGTGTGCACGATATTCCCATGTCACCTCAGCTATTTAGGCATGACCACCAGAAAAGTTAAGATCAGGATCCAAGAGCATATTTCCAACATCAGATGGAGTGCTTCGACCACCAGATTGCTCACACTTCAAAGAAAATCAACATATACCTAATTAATCCAGCTGGGTCATCGTAATAAAATGGGTTATTAGTTGCAAAGGATGTAGGTCCTTCCCAAGTAACAAGGCTGTAACCTTCCATATGCTGGGAACCACGTTCCCCCTTTGTAGCATTTCACACTCAGTGTAGCGAGGTAGAACAGTCCAAGGCTCGGGAGGTGGTGTTTGCTAGTACTCCAGTCTGATACAGGACAATAATATATTGAATGTTTGCGGTGTAAATGCTTTTACTTATCTAAGAAGTACTTTATTACCACACTCTACTCAATACTACGCATCAGTTTACAAATATATACACAATGGCAGGTGGAAATACCTATTGTGACACCCCCTTAACAGTTCACAACCCTAGCGAGCCGTGAAGTATATAATCGCAATACCACCCATCCATGCACTGGACACAATATCATTTGGTGTAGCTATAAAAAAAAAAAGCAGGCCTGCTGGCTTTTCCAGGGTTTCACCACGTTAATAAAAGCTGAATTGTCATAATCAGCCGATGCAACACTATTAAAATAACTTTGGATGGTATCATCGTAGAATGGCATTCCTTGAGGCATGAAATGACTCACTGCTAACTTCGGGATTGTCAATAAAGCATTTCCATGACCTCCATTATTACAGGCAGCGGTTCACTGTTAATTTTGTCGTTATCAATAAAGCATTTACAGCAGGCTTCAACAAGTAGCTTGTGAGCTACTGGTAGCTCTCCACCTACTTGTAAGTAGCTCTCCTGTGTGCATCCCAGCCTACTAAATTAGACCCTTTTGGGTGTCTGAATTAGTCTGTTGACAAACTTAAAAGTGTGTATTCAAGACAAAAACGTGTGTATTTTGAAACCTCGTAATTTCCAAAATATATTTAAAGCTGATATTTGAGTGATAAACCAGGTGGCACTGGAGAGACTTATTACTAATATTACCTTGGTGCCAGGTGCATTGCAGCTATGGCTGTTATGTCTTACCCATGTAGAGGCATTCCAAATTGATAAAGGCTTATCAACATTACTACCGACAACCCTGCCTGAAGCACTAATGTGATCACTGCTAGTTATCTTGCATGTAGTGACCATTAATGTAATCTCGTCTGATATGATGTAGGAAAGTAGGATCTGCTTGTTATGGTTACCCCCACTTTTTGCTTGATGTTACACTGTTTTTGACTAGTCTGACTGGGATCCTGCTAAACAGGACCCCAGTCTATCTGCTTTCTCCTTAAAATGTTATGTCATGTACTTAGGTACACTCCAGATTGGATACTGGGGTACCCTCGTCAGTCCCTAGTATATGGTACCCATGTACCCAGGGCATAGGTACCCCAGAGGCCTCCCATGGGTTGAAGCATGTATTATGCCACCCATGAGAGGCCATGCAAAATGGAACTACAGGCCTGCCATTGCAGCCTGTGTAAGATGGTGCATGCACCACTTACTTCAGATATAGGTTTACTATATCTATAGGTCACTACACTTAAAACCTATAAGTCACCCCATAGCAGGCATTGACAATCCTGAAGGCTGGGTTTTTACGTGAGAGGGTGCCCCTGCATGAGCAAAGCACCCCTGCAGCCTTCGGAGACCATTCTCCCGGGTTGTCAGTGACGCAGCCCGACATATAGGTAGAGGTGCATTATGCTTGCGTAAAATGCTAACTCAAACGGCTGCAACAAACCATGTCGTGTTTGGTATCAAACACCTTGGAATCATACCTCCACACCGGTAACCGGTGTGGGAGGTATGATTCCACCCCTCAGAAGCAAGCTTTGTGGGTCCCTGGTCTTCCCGGTACCAGCCTTCTCGACCCGGACAGCACAAAATGGCTGCTGCCGACCAGAGACACATTTCTGCCCTCCTGCTGCTGAGCCAAACTCGAGCAGAGGAAGGCAGCACAATAGGCATCCTGTCACAGGGAGGTGTGACCACCTCCCAGACAGGATTTAGTGTATTGGAGCTGGGTGGGTGCACTTCCAAAGTGCCTGAAAGTCTGCAAGAGGGGCACATTTGGGGTCCCTGTGCATAGTCCAGTTCAAACCAGTCCTGGGAGCTGTTGGCTCCTGCTCTGGCACGAAACTGGACAAAGGACATGGGAGTAACCTCCCCACTGTCCTGACCCTCCCTTGGGAGGGTCCCCTGAATCTGTCCAACCATCTCCCGTGGGTACAAAAGGGCTTACCTGGCTGTAGGACCCTAGATTTGAGGTGGACCAGATTCTGAACAAGAAACCACTGACCTTTGACCGTCTGGACACTCTGGACTTCGACTGGGCCCGACTTCGTCTCCCTCTCTGTCCAAAGCATCATCTGTGCCCGTGCACCATTCAGGCTCCGTGCAGGACCTGTGGAGCATCAAGGACAACTGAAGTATCTCCCTTGGAGTGAAGGAGTCACTCCCCTGCCTTTGCAGGCACCGTAACGCAACTGACCGGTCTGCTGATCCTAAGCTACTGCAGACTTCGAAAGCTCCAGCAACACAGGAGGTGGGTTTCTATGTTCCTTGAGGTCGAGCTGCCCTCTCACCAAGTTTGAGGCCAGTATCCCTCATGTGGACCGCATAACCCGAACCCCTGTGCACCGCGTACTTTTGCAAGTGCATATGCTTGTTGGTGTTCCCCAACTTCGTGCATTGGGCTGTCGATAGCCCCAACCTATGCGCACATTTCGTACAAAGGACTTCGGCCTTATCGCACTCTGTGCCCTGCAAGCTGTTTTGTGAAACTGCTAGAGGTCCCCTCGCGACTCCTGTGCCTTCGGCCTGTGGGTCCATTTGAGGGACAACACATTTTTTTGGGCTCCCCTGGTTGCTCCAGGCCTGCCCTGACTCCCCTTGATGTGGTGAGTCCTCTGGTCCTTGCTGGGCCAGACCGTGACCTTCCTCGACCTTCTTCGTAGGTTGCCGCTGCCAAGGCTTGTTGGTGCTCCCTCCGGACACCGACCCCTCAGCACTCGACATCCTTCGTGGGACAGCTCGTATCGGGCTCCTGGTCGCCCTCGACGTCTCCTGGTCCCAGCAGCTGTAGAGTCAAGGTCTCCTTCACACCTGAAGCACCAGACATCGGTGGGCATTCGTCTACCGAGCCCCTGGTCACTCCTGAGTGACCCAGACTCTGTCCCCTCTGCTTTCAGGTTCCTTCCTTCAAGAATCCACCTGTGGGTTCCACCGGACACTTTTCTTCTTTCCAGCAGTGGCATTTCTTTGAAGACTCCCATTGAGAAACTACGGCGGTTTCCGACGCCACTTCAGCCCTATGCACCCGGCTTCCCTGGGATAGGTAACTTGTGTACTTCGGTATACACAGGTGGGGTGGCTCTCCAACCTTCTATGTTCCAAAGGGTTTCCCCGTAATCCACTGGGAAGGGTCCTTAAACTGTAAAACTGAAACCGCGACTCTCCCATGGAATTGTACGTAGCACGTGGTCGTGTTCACACTGCACCCGTCCTCCGTGGGGTCCCTACTTACTCACCTTGGGTGGTTCCTTGGGGTCCCACGATTCTACATCCTCTAGACTCTGTCTTGACTCGAGTCGTGGTTCTTATACCACTATTTTAGTATATGGTTTGGTCTCCCTGAGCCCACTGTGTATTAGTGCTACTTACGATTGTTTCTGTGCTACAGTATTGTGTGCTTTGTGTTTATCTGCGTGTAGCAGATACTGTGAGGTAGTTAAGGTGTGTTATAATAATAAATATATATTCTTATAACTACTGAGTAGTTCTCCTTTCATTTAACCAATACAATAAGGTTGCATTCTTGTAAAACAAGCTGCTTAACATTCCTTCAAGACTAAGCCTGAAGGCTGCTCTCCACAGCTACCACTTTGATAGCTTTCTAGGTTATCTTTGACCTCTTAACTCACCATAAGGGTTGTTTGGACTGGTGCAAGGTGCCCACTTTAATTAGTGGACATCATATACCAGGCCAGCTTCTCACATATGGTCACTATTATAACACTAATAGTAGTAGCCCGGGATGACTTGCATTGAACATAAGTAGCTCTTATTACTGAAAAGGTTGGAGACCCCTGATTTACAGTTTCAATAGTTGTGTTCACAATTCTTTTTTCTTCCACCAACAGGGCTCTCTGCACACTAGAGCCATATAGCAAAAGCCAAATTTTCCAGAAAGGCTTGGAGAAGAAAGGAAACCTCTCCTGAGGTCACCTGCCTCCCCACCTGAGCACTCCTGCCAGCCCCACAAGCAATCTGTTCTCTTGGTGGATCACCCTTGCCTCCATGGGGTACCTCAAGGCTACAAATGCATTTTTTAGCTCCTTTTTTAGGTCTCGCCTAGGCAGCGCGCATGCGCTGCTCTAGGAGGGCCTTTAGCCATCTGTCTTCACTTTTCAAGCACTGCACTCGTGCTTGTGGCGGCATCCACCTTGCGGGAGCGAGCAGCGGCGCGCCACAAGCACGAGTGCAGTGCTTGAAAAGTGAAGACTGCTCTCCCAAGCGCGCGCACCACTCGCGGGCTCCATTTCTACCCTCCCCACACCCACACACCCCTCCAGCCCGCACATAAGCAGCTCTTCAAGCGACGCTTCACCCACTCGGCCACCCAGGCCTCTGCTTCAATTACTGCCTTCAACAGAACACCCTTCGGAGCGCATTTCTCTTTTCAGCGCCCTCCCGATGCACCCGGTTCAAATCGCAGTGCAGTCCAGCGGGACCGACACGGCGAAGAGATTTACAGTCTACGGGCAGTATTTTTGTTGCCTGGACTCAGTCGCACAGTTGTACAAACAGTGAAGTGGGCATTTCATCATCACTGAAAGCGCTGGCCTGAAAATGTTGTGTGCCAATAGAGGGACATGAGATGCTCTCAAATACCACTGGGGATCGATCTGTCTGTCTGTTTCGCTCTCCCTTTCTCTTTCTCTGTCGCTCCCTTTCTCTGTTTCATTCCCTCCCTCACACATATTCCGTTCTCACTCCCTCTTCCCCACATCTTCCACCCGCCTATAACATCTGCACACGCTTCTGAATCGCAGACACACGTGATCATCTGACTGACCACCAGTGTCTCACATAATCTACACTCAACAGCATACTTGTGACTGTTTCTTTCATTGTTCAGTTGCTGCACATGTCTCGCAGCTAAGTATTAACACTGCCCACGTCGTGTGTCCAGAGGCTGGGGTCAAAGGCCCACCTTTGACCCCGCATCACACTGCCAGGTAGGTAAACATGACCCTGCAATAAACTGCACCGATTTCATCAGCAGTCTGTGGTGCGCGCGCAGAGTCAACAACACACCCCTCTCCTGACAACGCCCCCTCCAGCGTGCCCCTGCCCAGCAGTCCGGGTCCACGCCCAACGCCGTGGAATCATAAAGGTGAACCCGTAGCTGAGCCGACTCAGCCTTTCATCCTTCCTAGGTGGATACAGCTGACATTACCTACTTCCTAGGTGGTACAGTGCTCGCATGCAGGGCAGAATTTGTTTGGTAATGCTTGTGACTGTACCGTGCAGCACGGACCGCTGAGTAAGTAAACTAGTATTTGGTTTGAATGGCATTGATGGAAACTCAGAGGGAGAGGTTAAGGGAGAAAAGCAGATGCTTTGTGCTTTGATGACTTGTTGTGGCTTACTCCTGACTCAGGCAGTGCTGGGAAACTACATCTGCCCCCAGGTGACCACAAGCACACCAACCCACCCCCTGAACCGCGTGCGCCGCCAGACCTCAAGCCTTTTGCCACTGTCTCACAAAATGTGTTTAGTGCTTTTGTGTGGATTATCATGTTTTTTTCATTTATTTATTTTGATTTCAAACACGTCTGCTGTCTACTTTGGCATGGCTAAACACTTATAAGGTCCCAAAGGCGAGACCTATTGGCTATGCCAATGCTTGTTTAGCTTGCGGGGGATTATGGAACAGTCCCCTGCTCCAAGGCTATTTTCCCTTTTTGAAATTGCTTATATGTTTATTTAAAGCTATCTTGGGCCGAAACCTGAAATGTCCTTATCCAGGTGCCTCTGCCCACTCTGGGGAACACTGGATTCATTCCCACAGGGCTGTGCTGGAACCCAAACCTGTGCTACCCAGCTGGCTCCCCGCTCAGTATTAGTCTTTGAGCAGGTGGCATCTCATTGGTTCCCGTCTGCAGCTGTAAGGGAGGGGGTCGTTGCTGGTGGTTTGTGCACGCTACAGAAATGGCACAAGGTGTGGGGAAGGCAGACTGCGGTGCTCCTAGGCCTGCTCTCCCCAGGAGCAGGTGTTTCAGGATAGTGGTGGTACTCATTCCCATTCTGTGCCCAGTGGCCTCTGGGAACATAATAAGCTTCTGAGTGTCTGAGATACTTTTCCAGTGTTTGTTTTGTGTTGGTCTCGGGGCACTGGGGGTGGGGGGGCGACCCTGAAGGCCTAAAAGAATAAGTGGAGTGAGGGGGACCCACGAGCTTTAGCTGTCATCAGGTAACCATTGGGATTCTGGGCTGGGAAAGGCCACATAAGTACCCGATAAAGTTTCCCTCCCCACCCCACCGTCCTTCCACCGCCTGCTGCTCTCACCCCCTATTGGTGGAGGGGGTGTACTTAGGGGTAGGGCGTTGGTAGAACGCTGTTCTTTCCTGTTTTTTCTGGCATTTGACGATCGGGGTGGCCCCACCTACAGTCCTTGAGGTAGTAGAAGATTCCGAAGCAGTACGGGCACGTGAGACAGGCTCTGCAGTCCAGGTACCCCCCTAAGGCTGCTAGTGGCATATCGCAGATTACAAACTGCGAGCGCCGTGAAAGTGTGGAAGCGGCGCTGACCTGCTGCTTTGCTGTTTTCTTGGTTCGCCTGCTGTAACTCTGACCGGACCTGGGCCATCCTGCTCTGGACTCCCCCTGGGTGCCCCTTTGACTATGTTAAACATAAAGAGCAATCGATTCACCACCACATAACGAATTAAACAAGGTACAAGCTCTGTGTCCAGAGTTGTATTCTCCAAATCTTCCTTTTTATTATAAATCACAATTGATTTGAGCGTGACATGCAACATGTAGAGTGGACCAGCCAACACGTTTCGTCCAGTACAATGGACTTCTTCAAGGCATATGCAGAGTCGTCATACATAAGGTGCCGCTGTATCTGAGACAAATTGCAAGTAGTCCGAGTGTTAATGTAACTGGGAACAGGACAGATGAGTCACTATAAAACCGTTGTAAACAGCTGTGTTCTAATAATAATTGCAAATAGTATGCAGGCATCAATAGTCATTAATACGTCGGGTCACACACAATCAAGGCGGCCTATGACGGACAGAATCATCAACTCAGTACCATAATATGCGCTGTAGCCGTGTGTCCATCAGGATTCTCCTTTTCCGGTATGTGGAGTATTCAGCGTCTTCAGGAGTCCATTCCAGCAGGCCAGAGGAGTCCTACCCAGCTCTTCAGCAGCCATTAACTCCAATTTGCCAAACAAAAGCCAAAAACGCCACTCCATAAACGTCACAAGCAGCCACTGTAATTGCACCAGCCCTCTTCACAGTGTTGAGTATGTAGCTCCAAGGACATTAGCTAATGGCACGGAGTGAGGGTACCAGCAAGTAGTCGTCATTGGCAAGGTGGTGAGAGTGGGCAGCCCGAATCTAGTTGCGGGTGTGGCAGGAGTGAGTCATTCACCATAAGTGTGCTGATGCGTGGTTGTGCGGAAGCAGCCAGTTTAGAGGCTAGTAAGGTTTGTGCGGCAACTGCTCCCCAGTCCCCTTGCTGGTAGTGTTAAGTTCACCCTGAATGCATTAGGGACTAACTGCCTAAAAATTACCTCAAATTGCTGGTACCAGTGGCTACCCGTTTGCTTTGTATTACATAGGGAAGTGTGTTGGCAGGGAGCTGACAACTGGCCAAGTCCTATTGAGTCTTTCATCAGCTGCTGGACTATGCGCACTCGTAGAGCTACGTTACTAGGCACCATTAAGGAAAGGGGAAAAAAAAGCTCAAAAATCAAATTAAACATAAAGCCCGCCACAAGGCTAAGTTTATCAAACGAGGTAGAGCACTATCATTTGAACTCCCCCCACCTCTGAAGTTATGCAATCACTGACAAGCGTGGCAGCCACACCCTTGGAAAACTATGCCCAAAGCGAGGGCATCAAGACATACTTTAAGTGCAAATATAACAGGGAAGGAGTACACAGTGGGTGGCTGAAGCAGCTCCAGGCCTCATTGACTATGATTCTGGTTTTCTCACGGCTCATAACTCAAGTCCGCCGTCCCCTCCCCCCTTAAGATAGTGAGGACTCTGAGACCGGTTGACTCACTGTACATTGTTGCTAAAAAAGTTCCTTCAGTGGCGGTAAAAGAAGATATCATAGTAATTAAGAGCGTCAATCGCAGGGGCAGAAGACATTGTGGCTTGTGACCAAACAAGAACTCTTCATTCATGAACTCATTTGACGAAAGTTTAATCTTACTTGATGAGCTAATAGCCTTCCCTTGCTACTCATTGGAGGCCTTAACCGTCATCCCTAGCAATTCCATGGAATTTCATGAATCTGAAATGAATAGCAAGAAGAGCAAGACCCCGGGGTACAGGGGTCCAACCAGCTTACATCCTGGATGGGAGACTGAAGTTCACCTCAAGACTTAAAATTACCAGAAAACTGTGGGAATTCTGTGGCCTCTCTGTTCTCAGAGTTTCCAGTAGTGAATAACTTTACGTTGTCTCCTATAGTGAACGTCATCAAACCTCAGAGCTCCCTTGCAGGGTTGGAAGCTGTACATGCTCCTGAAGCACCTCATACTCCAACGCCCTGTCTCAGTTCTGCTGCAAATGTCTGCTCCCAAATCTGGCCTCTGAGCACCTATCTCAGTGAAGAAACTGCCGGGATGCAATTAATGGAAAAGAACATATCTACTATCAGCAGAGCGGCGTAATTACATTCTCACAAACTTGACGTTCAAATAATATTGGGAAATTTAGCTGATTACACAAGACATTGACCAAAAACTAAATTAAACTCTCTAATAACATGTGCGCAGCATTCCCCTCTGGATAATGAAGTAACATGCTTTTATTCACATCTCCTTGAAAAGCTGGCCGACCTTCCTCCAGTGCTGGATTCCCCAACTACTGAGTTAAAAAACGGAGGTGCTCCTTATACGATCGGCTGCTTCAACAGCCAGCCCCGTTGCAGACGCCGAGAAACACAGTGGGCATGACTGACAGGGTGACTTTTGTTCATGTTGCATCAAAATTAACGGACTCATGACTCTGGCTCAATAAATCAGCTGGAAGAGTGAGTGTTGCTGGCATTACACTAAAACAACCCTACTAGCAAGGTTTCACAATCCCACAATTTTGTGAAAGTGGACTTGGATTCCCTTGCTTGCCCCCTTACTCAAATGGCACCAACAATTTGAAAAAAGAACAAAACGCGACTTAAACTTAATAAAAAGGAAAAAAAGGGTCAGTCTTCACAACAAAATCTGATGTCCATATACTTTAAAGCTGACCAACGTCAATGATCAGTTGAGCCTGTATCGGCGCCTGGTCATGCTAATAGTGAATCGCCTGCCCCTTGCACTGAAGTGCTAACTACATCGGGAACTGTGGCACTAACGTTGAATTCAAATACTCCAGAAGTATCAACTGTTATTCCCGAGAAGAGCTTAAATCACTTTGACAGCACAAGGTGTTACTGTAAAGTGTAGCTCAACACAGGAGGCTCAAACTGATCAAATAACCCGACTGCAGAAGGGACCCAACCATACAGAGGAGCAGGTTCTTGAAGATGGTGGGGCTAACAAATGGAGATGTAGTCCCAGTGTCCCGCCTGCCGACAAGTGTGTAATAACGAATTCCATTTGTTTCTCTACGCTTCACATAACTAATGAAGACACTCCGCATGACCAAAAGCCACATGATAACCCTCTCTACCCCCCCGGAAACTGCCAGAAGGGGCCCGCACCAGTTGGACACAAGGCACTCTCAGACAAGTGCTCAAAGGGAGATTGGGCAGCCTTTGGTATCCCAACAACAGCCCCCGGAATTTGCTAGAAGTAGCCAGTGCCAGTCTGGAACATGGCACCCACAGAAAGTGTCAAAGGGACATTGTGTAGCCTCCAGTACTCCTCTTGGGGACCGTCCCTGAGAATGCAGAGGGTTCGGATTTGAAAAGTATTCTGTTCTATCCTGAATATGTATCACAGGGCAGTGAAGATACCCTGAACAGGAGTAACCTAATAAAGTTATTTTCTGCTATCCTGGGCTTGAGTAAAATTACTTCCAAAGACGTCGACTACTTCACCTTTATGAAGGGGCCGAGTGATGAAAGTAATTTAAGAACAGAAGCCCACCTCTTTGATAATAAAGTTTGTCTGGTACACGGTGAAAAGGGGAGACTGACTCAGTGGGGCATAAGGATTGTCAAACAGGCTATAGCAAAATACCCGCCAATTTTTGCCCTCAGGCAACATTGCCTCAAATTTCTTTCACCCTAAGCCCACAGTCTTGCGAGGTACTCAAGACTAGCAGCCCCCATCTCCCTTGATAATGATGTAATAATGTATAAAGATCTTGAGTCAGGGAGTAGTTTGTTGCTTAATAAACACTTTGAACTCTGTTGAATCCAAGTTAATTAATATGACCCCACATTTGCTCTAATACACCTTTGGGTAAAGTGTGAACCCCACTAACGATCGCTGCTTGGAACTTTAGAGGATATAACACCTTAATGTCCTCTCAATACCATTTGAAGTATCTACGCACCTTTAATCTTCTTGCAAGAAACATGGCAATTATTTTCAAACCCCTGGTTGAATTACACTGAATACCACTCACCTGCACACCGCTCCACCAAGGGGGGTGCTGACCATCTGGGGTGTCTCAATCTATGTATACAATCAATCGTGTATTACCATTGCCATCCTGGCTAAATTAAACGGAGCAGTCACCATCATCAAACTTGTATCTTCCCTAGCACAAGGGAACTACTCAAACTCATTAATACTGGCAAATATATATTAATCCGAATCATGAGGAAAAAAAGGACTACAATACAATATCTTGTTGCAACATTGCAAGATTTATGACAGGATCTCCTAAATTGTACCTGGCTTTTAGCCGGTGATTTCAATGCTGATCTGCTAAAACAGATGAATGAACATGAGTGGCTAAATGTTGAGGACAAACTTTGAGAACATTCCGTCTCTAAATCCCTCCTCTCATGAGAAGCTTAAAACTTGACATTGAACTGTCCTCCAGTCTTTATACGATGGGTCTGCTCTCCCTGAACGGCAGGAGCAGCACAGATCGTGATACTGCTTATTATATGCATGCCTCTTGCGGAAGACTGGCAAAACTTGATTACTTCGTTATTAAGACGACCATCGGATCTTGGATTTTAAAAATCTATCATAACCTATTAAGTGATTATGCAACACTGTCATGCTCATTGCACTTGAGAACTGGCGCCTTACACAAGAAAACTCGGTTGGGAGAGCAAGCAGGGTTAGACCCAATAAAACGTATTAAGTGGCACGTAAATGTAGAATCACCAACTGTAAAATTCTTTGATACTTTTCTCTCGCACATTTCAAATATGTCCTCTACTCTAATTGAAATGTGGTCAAACTTCACCAACAGTCTACTAAATTCTTTAATAAAACTGCAGCCCCGCGAAGGTCCGTCGCGCAAAACATGCCTCAACCTGACCAATAGCAATGAACTAATGTAATTTAAAAGAGCTCTTAATAGATGCATTTGGTCTGCGCTTAAGGACCCAACGAATATGGCACGAAGAGAAAAGATTAAGTCCGTGCACAAGAATTACAGGCGATGCCTTTGTGTCTAGACAGAGTGACTTGGATTCCCAATGCTTAGCCGTCTTTGCAACAATAAAATTCTAAAAAAGGGATTCTAAATAATTCTGGCTGATGGTTCATAACGCGAGTGGGAATCAAAAAACAAGAATTGCTGTTTATCATCCCTATGGCTAACTGGATGGCATACGTATCTATGTTAAACGTTGATCAATGCGCAGTACAGGAGGCTGTTCAGCCATCACATTCGGATGGAATACTCAGCCCTGCAGGCGATCATCCAACTCGACTCACGGACGGAATGGCCCGGGAAGCCTAGGCATCATTCTGCACTGCTGGTGCTCCTGGTCTCAACGGTCTTCCTGCAAGTATTTTTACGGTAGCAATTGTTAAATGGACCACTTATTTGACTCCTCTGTTTAACTGCTGCTTACAGAATGCGCTGGTGCCTGAGAGTTGGCGAGGATCCCTCCTAGTCCCAATACATAAGCAGGGTGCCTGTGATAAGCCAGAGCCAGAAAACTTTAGACTCCTTGCTCTTTTGGATGTGAAGAAAATCCTCCACAAGGAAATAGAGGCTTGGGCACAACATAATAAAATTCCCACCACACAGACTGGATTTCAAAAGGGGCAGGGTACAGACATCAATCTACTATGTATGTCGATCATAATCAATAATATCAAAAAGGGGCGCTCTGTAGCTCTATAGTGCATTTATTGATTTTGCAACAGCCTTTGACAAAGTAGATAGACTTCAGCTGTGGGCCAAACTGGATGCGTGGAAGATTGCACCACATCTACAGGATGCAATCCGAAGTCTCTATACCAATATATGGGTCACAGTACGAATGACCAGCAAACTCATCCAAGATTTATTCCAACCAGGGCCTTAAGCAAGGTTGTATTTTGGTGCCTTTACTCTTTAATTTGTACTTTGCTAATCTGAATCACCATCTCGGCAGAGCGAACTGCTTTACACCTAAACTCCAAGGGAAGAGTGTGCATATGCTACAATAATCCGATGATACGATACTTACGGATCAAACCGCAGTTGGTCTTCATAGGGCCTTAACATGTCTGGCCGAAAACTGCGAGATAAATAAGCTCACTATCAGCACATCGAGAACTAAGATCTTAATCTTTAGTACCATGAAAAACAAAAAAGGAGCTTGATATATAAATGCCCAGAAGATTGAAAGAGCTCCTAGCATCAAGTACCTAGGAGCTTGGATTAATTAATGCGTCCTTCCAACCCCGCATATCGAGACTCTGGCAACATCAGCCAAGGCCCTTACTTTGGCTTTTTTGCGCCTACTTCAAAATCTCTTTGGCCCAAACGTTACAGCAACCCGCTAAGTAATTGAAAGCAAATTAATGCCCACACTGGCATATGGAGCCTTTGTTTATTTAGATCGTATTACAAGCTGGCTTGACTGGGCTCAATGCCAGTGCTAAAGGTGCTTATTTAAGTTACTGGCATGTTCTGCACAAGCGCACCGCCGTTTGGAGTTTAACCTGGTTCGACATTGCTACACACTGTACACCAGCTTTTTAGCTATGTGCTCCAAGCTCTCAATGGCTGAGCAGGGATTGCTAAAAAAAACTATTGTGGTGCATTACACAGGATCCGAAATCTGACACCTACAAGCTTATCCAGGTAGCCAGAGACCATTGGGTTGCTAGAGATCTCTTGAAGACTGCTTTGCCCCGAAAGTCTGTCAAAATTACTGATAAAGCAAGTAAAGCTTTCATCCGCCCATGAGGACCTACGTTCCATTAACACCAAGAAGCACACTGAGTAACACTTCCTGTGTACTTGCCACTTCCTATAAAAATTTACAGTAAACTCCCAGCTAATGCGCCTGAGATTCGACTTAATACCACTTAAAGCATACAAGTACGGCCTGCCTGACTGGCACCTCGGACGTTTTATGCCCTTTTTAATTCCACCCAGACAATATTAACTTTTTCCAATTTTCTGGCAGTTGTGCTTTAGGGCCTGCAAAACGGCTGCAATTGAATGCCTGAAAGGTGACTCGTGCCAGCTGACTGCTAGATTAATTAACTTCATGCCAATTGCCACATCAATGCTCAAAAACGTTACACCTTGAAAGCAAAGCCCGTAGTACAATGTTGGGCAAGGTCCCTCCGTGATGGTCTGGGCGACTCTACTGTTAATTGGAACTGGGACTGCTAGCATTTTAACTTAAGTACACGTAGGTTGAGGGTCATTTCTCTTCTGTAGGCCCTGTTTTGCACTTGCACTTTCATTTACATTTGTTTTAGTCTCCCTGTGATTTCCTGTTGCTGCTATTATAAGTGGGGTTTTTGCTGCTTTTTTTTATTTTTTTTATTTTATTAATCATGTGATAATGTGTACTTTTTCTTGTTTGTGGTATCTTTTATAATCGGCATGTTACAGTCTTAATATCCTTGTACTCTTTTCATTGTAATGTTTGCTATGATTTTAATTGTGCAATCAGAATAAGCTTTAAACTTTGGACTTCAGAAGAGGACATGAAAGAAAAGTAAAACAAGACGACTTGTATATAGAACTCATTTAATTGCAGAATTCTACTATGTTAAGTGAACTTAAAAAGAAAAGAAATCAAAAGTAAAACCGCACTTTGAAGTCTGCAGATATGTTGTGTTTAATAAACTTTTCTTTAAAAAATCCTTTTTTGAGCTCCGTTTCTGATGCAATTGCACTTGCAATGTTCAGTGCACGTCCACAGTGCTGTCTTGCAACCACACTTGCCTGTGCAACCAACTGCAGCTTTGCAGCCACACTTGACAAGTTTACTACATTCCTTGGATGCCACTGGTAGTGCTGTTCACAATGGGTTCCAGCACTGACTGTTTCTGTCCATTTTCCAACCCCAACCCTCCGGAGTGGGTAGCTCCTGCTGAGGTATGTCACATGTGGACCAGATCCCTGCTTGGTAAACAGCACGCTTTGTATGTTCGAGAAAAGGTCTTCAGACTTTAAATTTTGTATGCTTGTTTGCTGCTGATTTTCAGAGCAGGAGACTTTAACAGTCAGAGGGAGTTCTTCTTAATTGGGTCATGAATAGACCTTTCAGGGTCAATGAGGACTGCTTGCAGTAGTCCTTGCACTGTTGTTCGCCACCCTCTTCGATCATACACACTGTATTCACTATAGACTGGTTGAGGACATCATAAGAATCCAAAGTCAGCCGTTCTTCAGTTACATTTAGAAAGGGATTGCCCATTTCCGTGATAGTCTCTATAAGGCTCAGCACCTGTTGCTTTAAGCTCTTCTCTGTTGTGAGGCCTTCTTCATAGTGACAGTGCTTTGCATTTTCCAGGCTGCAACAGTTTTCAAACTCTGAGAGTAGCTGTGCTTGTTCAGCCCCGGCTTGCATCCATTTTCTGAACGCAGACGGATTTTCAGTGAGTCCAACTGCCCCACCAGAACCCTTGACCAGCTCATTGTTCTGTTCATGAGCTTGATCAATAGTCATGGCTGAAAACTGTTTGTTGTCTTACGAACAACTCAGTGGCCACGTTTCACAAATTCTTCCAAGATGGACAGTGACAGGTTCTCTATGTCGCTTATATGGATAGGGATCCAGCGGGCTTAATTCTGTTGGCCCAAAGCAAAGAACCATGGGACCAGGGCTTTCAGTGACTCTACATACAAAACAAAGTCTGCTTTTTGATCAGCTCCGACAAGGAGGAGACTAAGGAGTTAAAGCCTGAAGATGGTCTCCCAGTACTGGATTGTTGGGCTCTTTCTGACCATTTCCTGTCTCCATGCTTCTGATTCCTAACTGTCTGAGGACTGTGATGTAAAAAATCCATCTGTTTGAAGTTTCTTTAGAACAACAGCTCATACCTGGTGTGCATGTCTTGTCCTGTTGATGTGAGCACCGGGTATAATAATTGGCTGTTCCTGACGAGGCAAGTCCTGCTTGTGTCATAGCCTTTGTCCACCCAGAGCCTTCCTTGTAGTCTGCAATGGTTTTCCATACAGCTAACTATGTGGAGGCCACCGAATAGCACCACAAACTTGTCTTCTCCATGCATCTTGGCCCATTTCCACTGTATGTACTTTGCCAACGCAAACCAAGAAGCATCCATTGCAACTACTGCAATCTGCATGGGACTGAGGAACAACATCCATGCCCTGCTTGATCATGGCAGCTCAAGCTGCCTTTTCATAGAAGAGAGGCAGAAGCTGTGAAAGAGCAGGCTTTTCATTCAAAGATGGCTGTCTAATAGGAAGCATCGTAGGCTGACCGTGCCAGACTGTCTCCCTTTTCTAGCTTCTCCTCAATCAGTTGGGAGAGATGATTCAATCCAGTTTCTCATGCTTAATTGCTTCCACCATAACTCCCACAACTACTTTTGTCATGTTGATTTTTGGTTCCTCAGAGCTACTGCTGGTACAGTTTTGAAGCTATCGGGTAAAGATAAGTTTTCTCTCAGCCTCTGCAGGAAGAGTGATAGCTTCTGTGGTCTTTCCTAGGTTAGACATTGATGGTGTCTGAAAGATGATGATCCCTATGCCATGGAAAGAACCCTTGGCAGTGGTGCTTGAAGGGTTGTGATCAAGATGGTCTATTGCACTAACTGTGAAAATCCCAGTTCGAAGCTTAGATGGGCACACAACTCCTTCTTTCTGTGCTTTCTGGGAAACCGCAGTTGCTAGCTAATTCTGCACCTGAAGAATGCGGTGGTAACTGATGCCAATTCCCAAATGGTGCAGTTGACTTATTAATTTTCTTGACCGTGTCAGGGTGTGCACATGCAGCCCTATGGACAACAGAAGTGGCAGTTCAAATAAAAAAGAATGGCAAGATTGTACCACAGATTTTGTTGTCTTCTTGCAGTTGAACATGATTATTTGGGAGCTAGTAAGTTTCCTGCGATTTGTAAGAGTCATGGCTGTTGATGCCAGACCCATTCAACAACATTGAAACCAGCATTTTCAATGTCGTTGGTACAGAGTTTTTTTTTTAACAGCTTGGCGGGAAGATGGCATCGAAGTGAAATCCATCAGATCCCAAGATGTCTTCTTGAATGATATTGGCAGCTATTGTCAATATGGCTGCATCTCCTTCATAATCTATAATTGCATGTGGAGAGGTGTGGTGCAGCGGCCAGGGCAGCTGACTTCGGAGCACAGGGTTCACGGTTCGATCCCCGGCGGCAGCTCAGCTCAGCACCATGTTACTCTGGGCAATAGCTCACTTAATTTCCACTACGGCCCCCAGCGCCTTGAGACCCGTAAGGGTGAGTAGCTGCGCTATATAAAAACGGACTTACTTGCATGTTTCACCATTTGATTCATGCCTTGGTGGAAAATAAGCAACATGCTTTCCATCTTTCTGCACTTGGACCTGTGGAAAATAGCCAAGAACCTTTTCTTTGTAGAAATCTCTGTTGACCTCCTTCTGAACTCCAAGTGCCACAAGATAGTCTGCATACTGGTGACGCATTTCAGACAGCTTGAAGCCGAAAACATCTTATACTGAGTTTTCTATGAAGTTGATAAGTTCAATGAAAGTCCGCACCTCTATCTTCTTTTCTTCCAACTGACCTCCATCAGCTTTTTTTCTTTTTCTCATGAGTGATCAATGACCTATTCTGGAATACAGTGAGGCAATTCAAGTGATACATGCCATCTATTGCTACAACATCTCCAGCGGCTATTCTCGCTATAACAGCAGTAGTATCCTGTAGGTCAATGGCCAGGTGTCGGATATTCTTATCAGCATCAAGTGTAATGAACTCATGAAGGTCACCCTCACTTGCTGTGCAGAAGATGCAGATCTTCTTTGTCTGTGACAGGCGACCCCTTCTTTTTCCTTCTGCACCTTCGTTGGATGGTCCTGCTTCTTCCAAGTCTCTTTTTCTGAGCTCTTACCAACTTACAGTTGTGGCTTCTTCGAAGTAGAGTCACAGGGAGTCTGTTCAATTTGCGAAATTCACTGACTGTGTTTTGTAAGTTCATATATGGCTGAGATTTATCTCCAGGTCCTAATGCTTTCAAGGGACACTTCAGCCCTTCAGTAGTTCTTTGCTGGCAAATAACGAATGCTTGGCTGTCCATGTCATAGTCTATAGAAGTTCAAACCTGAAACCTGCAGAATGTAAAGCTAACATTAGTTTTGCAGAAAACAACTGAAATTAAATGACGCAGAAGCAACAGTGATCTATATTATAATCCACAGTTGTGATCCCGTCACGACCACGAAGAAGGTGCACACCAGGAGTATGACGTTTTAAATGTTTATTGCCAACACATTAACAAAACACCGGACAGACGCGTTTCGCCACATTCGCCTTCCTCAATGTCGGTGTGGCTGCATTTTCGTTAGCCATTTAAACAAAACAGTGAAGGGGCAGTTCATTCATGCATACAACTGAAATCAACAAAGGGCAAATTCGTAACAATACTTGTGCATACATGGTGGCCATTTTGTAGCGGTTATTCTGTCGGTTTAAACCTGATTCTAGTTATACTGTTCAACGTGTTACTGAAATTACAAATCTATAATAACTTTCACAGAGAATACAACGATTGTGTTTATGGCAAACGACCCAATACTCCAGATGTTAAAGTGAGCAGCGTGTTTCATATGGTCACGTGTCAAAGGGAATGCCTACTTCACCCATATTTTCAACCCTTCATATTTTTCAACAAAAAGCTCTGAATGGGCAAGCCCTTGTCAGCACAGGAAAATACACTATCCTCATATGTTGGAATTCACATATTTTGTAACTGGGTTTTTTAACACATTTTTTTAACATTAAGCCCTGAATGGGCAGGCAAATCCTCTTACCCTGGCAATAATGCCCTGTGTTAAATATGCTTTCTTAACAGGGCTTCCATCCTACAAACTGGCGAGGTCTCGCTGACTATAATCTGTTCAGCAGACTCCTATTCTCTAAAAGCCTGCTATAATACATATTCGATCTTAGCCTATATGTATCCACAATTCCTCTTCATTATTTAGACCTCCCGGGTTCTTGGTTTGGAGTTCAATTATGTATCTTGAGTGTAATATCCTGAGTTTTTTCATCCTGTTACCTCCTCTTTCGTCCTTTGGCACATGGTCTAGGCAGAAAAACTTGAGTAAGTTGGGATTACTATTGTGCTTCTCTTCAAAATGACGGGGCACTGGGTATGTGTGATCTTTATTTTTTATAGCCCGCATGTGTTCTAGAACCCTTTTTTTTGCGGGGTGTATCGTGCTACCGACATATTGTTTCCCACATGGGCAAGAGAGGCAGTAAACTGTGTACTCTGAATTGCAATTGAGAAATTTCTGGATTTTCTTTTTTGTTTTTCTGCCAGGAACTCCCGAACTTTGTGACTATTTTTTCATGCTTTGCACTTCATTCATGGGAAGAAGCCTGGGACCAAATCCCTCTTATGTCCTGCTGTAAAGTTGCTCCTGACTAGGTGATCCTTTAAGGATGCTCCTCTCCGATATGTTATGAGAGGTGATGGTGGGAGGTGCGATCTCAATACATTGTCACTTTTTTCGGAATATCTAGTATATTTTCGATAAACGGACTGTGTAGTCGATAATCATACGTATCTTCTGTCCCTCCTTTTCAACCTTTTGTGATCTATCCTTTTCTTGCAATAGCTGATTTCTCTGTATCCTGTCTGCCTTTTCAACAGCATCCTACAAAATTCCCTTTGAGTAACCTCTCTTTAAATCTTGAGGGCAGAGTTTTTGGCTTTCGCATATTCATTGGTTGTTGTGCAGTTGCGTTTTATACGCAGAAGCTCTCCATATGGGATGCTGCCAATTATACTACGTGTGTGAAAGCTTCCTGCATGTAGTAAGCTGTTCCCTGCGGCAGGTTTGCGATATAACATAGTCTGCAATTTACCATTCTCAATGTAAACCATAAGATCTAAATATGCTACATGTATATTGCTAATACATTCTGTGAATTGCAGATTTAAATCGTTCTGATTGAGGGCAGAAATGTATTCGCTTCTAATTGTGTACCTTTACAAATTATGAAAAGATAGTCTATATAGCAAGCCCAGAGGATTATGTTGTCTAACCATTTCTCATTGGCACCTGTCCAGGCCACGTGCTTCTCCCACCAGCCCACGAATAAATGTGTGTAACTGGGGGCGAAGCACGTTCCCATAGCAGTCCCCTGTAGCTGCTGATATAAATCTCCTGCAAACAATTTTTTTTTATTGTTCAGACAGAAAGTTGTCAGTTTAATTAACATTTCATTATGTTCTTGGTATTTGAGGGCTCTTCCACTCAAAATGAATTGTCTAGCTGCCAACCCTGTCTCGTGTGTAATACTCGTATATAAGCTTGTTATGTCTAGTATTATTAGCAGCATGTTATCTTCCCACTGGATGTCCAATATAATCGGTAGGAAATCTTTGCTGTCTTTTACATATGAACTTTAATCTTTCACAAGAGGATTTAAAAAGCAGTCTATATATGTAGATGCATTCTCCAATAGGCTGTTCTTGGAGGATACTACTGGTCGCCCAGGTGGTTCCAATAAGTTTTTGTGCACCTTTGGTAGATGGTAAAATGTCGGTAGATCTGGATACTCGCAGTACATGAATTGAAAATCATCTTCCTCCAGAATTCCTTTTGTTCATTTAATTAAGAGCCCATGAAAATTCTGTACACTCTCCTCATAAAACAATTTTGTGGTGGATCTGTAACACTCTATTTTCAATTGCCTCTGTGCTTCTTTTTGGTATTGTTCCTTATTTAATAAAATAACTTTCCCACCTTTATCCGAAGGCTTAATTACGATTGATTCCTCATTTTTCAAGTCCAAGATGACTTTCCATTGATTAGAGGTCAAATTATCTTTCCTTGAATTTGGACCTTCTAATTATAATTTGTTTAATTCATCTATTATGATTCCTTGGAACGTATCGATCGCATCATGGGACGTTTGTGGTATAAATTTCGATTTTACTTTCAAGTTGCTGATACCACTTCTTTGTGTGATACCCATGTTCTCTAAAAAGTGTGACATATCCCTGTGACCTATCATTTCCTTGTCCGGATCAGAGAGTTCTTCCAATTCCCCTAAGGTTATCAGTGCCTCTAGGTCCTTGCCTGTCAGTAGATCAGTAGCTTCTTTTTTCCTTTCTGG
>CAWUFW010001714.1:1187500-1277500 GCA_963921515.1 Calotriton arnoldi | reverse complement strand
ATCACTCCACACCTGCTCCACTCCTCTCCTAACCTTCCTGTTCAGCATTTTAGGAATTTCCAAGATGGTGCCATCAAGTGATCTGTTAAAAGACATTCTCTGAAAGCCTAAGCTCCGTCCCTAACTGCCACAGCTGCTTTGTTGCTTCTTTCCAAGCGTTCAAAGGGCATCCACTCCAGTGACTGGCTCCAGAGGTCTAGCTACCCCCCTTTGAGCCTTTAAAGGCCAGTTGCAGTGTTTAAAAAGGTATTAGAACATACAGATTCCTTCCCCTACCCTCTCCTCTCCCAGAAGCAGTCGTAAATACTGGTTAATAGCCATATCTGATAGACAGCTAGGCGCAGATTCCTTACATTTGAATGTCCCAGGTGTCGGGCTGGATCTGGAAGAGTTTTGCCAAAGCAATACCCTTGTGTGCCGGTAGGTGGCGTCTGTCATCTCCGCATGACGTCCGCATAGTCCGTGCCAGTAGTGAAGTCCGCGTCACCTTATAGGCATGACTGTGGCGTGCAGCCGTCAGTTCTTTTCTTTCCGCGCCAGCTTGTGCAGATCCGTGAAGAGAGCTACCCTCGCTTTTTGACCAGCTTTTTTCTACGTTTTCATCGACTATTTTTGGTGTGTAGGTTTTCCACCATGTCAAAGAAGACTTCTGGATTCAAACTATGTGGCGCATGACATGGCGCCATGTCGGTGTCGGACCCGCACTTGATTTGTCTCTGGTGCCTGGAGCGCACCACAACTCAGTCATGCTCTGACTGCCGGTCCATGGCTCCGAAAGCTTTGAGAGAGCGGTCCCAAAAGCTGCTTGCGGCCTGGCACCTCATCATTAACCCTGAAGGTCTTGTTCTCGGTCGAGAGGAAGTTCCGGGCACCGCTCCGGGAGTCCTAAGTCCTAGTCCTCCTGCTCGAAGTCTTCAAGTCGGTCAAGTAAAAGGCATACGAAACACAAGAAGTTAAAGCGTGCTTTAACTTCTCCCTGTCGTTTGGCGGACATGACGGAGGAGCCTCGGTGCTCCAGGCTTTGTCTGGAGAACCTGCTCCTGGGTCTGCTCTGTGCTTCCATGCCTTTCCAGGACCTGGAGCGACCCCCGCCCTGCTTAAAGAATTTTGACAGCATGTGCCTAATATTTGGGTGACCTAACTCTCCCAGCGCGCCCTCAGGCCCCGGAGGCTCATAGGGGGCTCCATTGGGTTCTGCGTGGGCGGCTCCCACCCCGGTGCTGATGCCCCCCCCATGGATCCGGTGGTGGATCCGGACCAGCGCCTGTTGTGCCACTGTGACTTTCTCTGGTGCAGAGACTCCGGACGAGCCACCCTCCCTTCCCCCGGGCGGCGCAATACCCTTTCTTATCCCTGATGACCCGTAGCTGGATTTGCGCCTGCTGAGCCGGAGTCCTAGGTCTGTTCCTCAGCCTTATTTTGAAGGGCTAGGAATGGATGAAGATTGAGGTCGCTGGACCCTTTACAAGGCCAGCCTGAGCATGAAATGGACTGGTATGATGAATTGGGTGAGGCCATTTACCAAGGCCTTGACCAATGTCCTTCTGGGAATCTGGTCGAAGATCAGCACAGGGGCTCCTATGAATAGGACAATTACCCGCCGCCATCGCCCTGCACTGGGCAATATCAAATTCTTCACCAACCAACCTACCCATAGAGCTTGGTGGTCCAAGCCTCTACCTCACATGGCACGTTCCCTTCCGCACCCCCGGACAAGGATTCCAAGAGGCTAGATAGTTGGGGAAGAATATTTTTTTCTTCCACCAGCCTTACATTGCGTTCGGTGAACACCACATGCCTATTTGGCGATTACTCCCACTCCTTGTGGGAAACGGTTGCGCCCAGAGGAGGCCTGGGCCATTCTCTCCCAAGCAGTGTCAGACTGGAGAGATGTGGCAAAGCTCACCATTCATTGTGGGCTTGACACGACCGACTTGCTGGGCAGAGTGATGTCATCGGTGGCAGTTCGATGCCGCAACTGGCTGAGAACGTCTGGCTTTTCTGGAGATGTCCACTCTTCCCTTATGGACATGCCTTTTGATGGCACCTGTCTCTTCGTAGACAAAGCAGACATTTCCCCGGAGCGCTGTAAGGACTCATGGGCTACGGCCAAGTCCTTGGGCCTCTCAGTAGCCACCCGTCCCGGTCTGCCTTTCGTTACCATGGAAGGGGCTTTCAGCCGCACCAGCTGTATCCCAGCCGCAAGACACTGCAAGTTCAGCAACCTCTGCGTGGCCGTGGGCACGGCTCCTTTGGACCCCCATGGATTGGGCAGCCAGAGGTCAGGTCAGTCCACTTCTCCCCCTGCCGCCTCCAAACATTCCTAGTCCAGCCCCTCAAAATCCTAGGCGGACAGTTGGTGGCAGGATCTGCAATCACTTCCACCACTTGCAAAACATCACGTTGTACAGGTGAGTTCTTCAGATAGTCCGAAGGGGTTATTCCCTCCCTTTCGAGATTACTCCTCCTTCCATGCCTCCTACTTGCAACCAGTTGATGGATAATCACCTGACTTTGCTTCAGGAGGAAGTCATGACTCTTGGCCAAGGGAGCCATGGAGAGGGTTCCAGTGCCAGAAGTAGGCTCCGGTTGTTGTTCCCGCTACTTATTGGTCCCGAACAAGAAAAGGGCCTCCTAGATCTGCAGGCCTTCAACTACTTCCTCAAAAAGGAAAAGTTCAAGATGCTCACTCTGACTCAGGCCTTGTTTGCCCTAGACCCAGGAGACTGGATGATAGCGTTGGACTTGCAGTACTCCTATTTTCACATTCCTGTCCTGCCGGCTATTTTGCGCTACGTGCGGTTCACGGTAGGTCATGAGCACTTTCAGTTCACAGTGCTCCCCTTTGGCCTTACCAGCGCCCCTTGGGTGTTCACCAAGGTGATGGCGGAGGTCACAGCTCATCTGCGCAGATCAGGTGTGCCAGATTTCCCCTATCTCGACGACTGGCTGTTGAAGGCGGGCTCACCCCAGTCTGTTGTCTCCCCACCTCCAGACAAAGGCGAACCTCCTGCTTTTGCTGGCGTTCACTATGAACGTGCCAAAGCTGCACCTGACTCCCTCTCAGACGCTCCCTTTCATCGGAGCTGCTCTGCACACAGTGTAGTTTCAGGCCTATCCTCCTGAACGGTGAGTCCAGGATATTCAGGCTATGATACCGATGTTTGAGCCTCTATCCTGGATTTCAGTGAGTGACTCTGAGGCTGCTGGGCCTCATGGCCTCCTGCATCCTGCCGGTGACATATGCCAGATGGCATATGCTGGCTCTGCGGTGGGACCTGAAGTTCCAGTGGAAGGAGCTTCAGGGAAAGCTCTCCGACATGGTCCAGATCTTGGAGGGAACTGCAGAGGATTTGCAGTGGTGGCTGACTAACCGTGTTTGGGTCATAGGCAGACCCCTCTCCCTTCCCCAACCAAATCTCCAAGTAGTGACAGATGCGTCACTCCTGGGATGTGGTGGCCACCTGGGAGAGGTGAAGACTGGTTTCCGGCGTAATCCGGACTTCACATCAACCTGCTGGAGCTCAGAGCGATTCGTTTGGCATTAAAAGCCTTCCTACCTTCCATCAAGGGGAGGCTATTGCATGTGTTCATAAGACATCATTGTCATGTGGTGCTGCAACAAACAGGGGAGGGTGGGGTCGTGGACGCCTTCTTGCTTGGAGATTGAGTGGCAGCTGTTGACAGCATTCGACCTTCCTCCCGAAGTCTGTAATATTATTATGGCAGCCAGGCGTCCCTCTACCAAGTCGATGTACTCCTGCCAGTGGAACAAGTTTGTATTATACTATACAGAAAGGTCTATTGAACCTCTTTCTGTTTCCCTCTCTGATATTTTACTTTTTATTTTAACCCTTGCCCAACAGGGCTCTTCTCTGGGCACTCTAACAGTCTCAGCCCTGTTTGCCTTTTTGTGGCTGCCAGACCAACCTTCTTTATTTAAATCCCCCATTGTAAATTGATTTCTCGAAGGCCTTGTACATATGCACCTTCCCCTTTCATCATGTCTGTGGGAACTTAATTTAGTTCTCACCTAATTACGTGCGCTCCATTTGAACCTCTGCCAACTGACCCCTCCGGCTGCTTACTATCAAGACAGCCTTTCTAGTAGCAATCAAATCCACCAGGAGGGTGAGTGAATTGCAGGCTTTGTCATCCAAGCCTTCTTACCTGACCATATTCCCTGACAAGTTGGTGCTTCGCACTAGGGCCTATTTCCTACCAAAAGTGGTAACACCCTTTCATGAGGGGCAATCTGTCTCCTTGCCCACTTTCTATGCTTCTCCGCATCCCTCTAAAGTAGAGGAGTGACAACATTCTGGATCTCAAAAAGAGCATTGTCGTTCTACCTTGACTGCACTAAAGAATTCCGAGTGGACGACCAACTCTTAGTGGGGTATGTGGGAGCCAAGAAAGGTTGTGCGATGCAGAAGAAGACTCTCACAATGGGTTGTCCTATGCATCAACATTTTGCTACGCTCTGGCGAAAAAAGCAGCCTCCTGAAGGCGTAAGAGCTAATTCCACCAGAGCTAAGGCTGCTAGCATGGCGTTGCAATGTGGAGTTCCTGTCCTCGGCATTTATCAAGCAGCAACGTGCGCATCCCTGCACACTTTGTCCAGGCATTAGTGCTTGGTAAGTCAAGTCTGCAGGGACGGTCATTTTGGCTGCTCTGTCCTGCAGAACTTTCTGGTCTAAACGTATCCGCAGTCCCTCCTCAGGGGATGGTATTGCTGGGATAGCTATTCAAAGGTAAGGAATCTGCGGCTAGATGTTTCTATCAGATGGACAAGTTACTTACCTTCAGTGACGCCTTACCTGGTAGAAACATGATCTAGCTGCACAATCCTTACTGACCCACCTATCCTCCCCGCACTGCTGACAGGTTTTTACGGTCGGTGCTGATCCCTTTCAGGGCCCTAGTTCTCAGCACACCAATGTCCGTGCACTTCATGGCTCCGCGCTTCTGCTGTGGAAAGTCGTGAAAAGTAACTGACATCAGCGCGCCGAAGGGGTGCCCTATATAGGTGATGCGGACGTCACTATGGTGCAGACTATGCCGATGACGTTGCGCGGAGCCGACCGCCGCCCCTACTGGCACACAGAGGTATTGCTCTACGAAAAATCTTCCGGATCCAGTCTAATGCCTAGGAAATTCAAAGGTAAGGAATCTGCTGCTAGATCAGGTCTCTACTAGATAAGGCATTACCGAAGGTAAGTAACTTGTCCTTTATATCATTTCTTGTAGTTTACAAAAGGCTCCAAAAGTTTAGAGACTGCTGCTTCTTTTCTCAGTAATATAGTTTAACTTGAACTTTTTTAGAAAAAGAATATGTCCCTTTAGATAGGTAGTCATATGGTGTTCCCCCATAAGAGAGGCAACGATTAACCAATCGCTAATTCTTTGAAAATTCCAATGAAGAATCCAGATCACAACAAAGTAACCTTTCTTTTCCATAAAATAATTTGATACTTGTTCTCACCAGCATGGCATGGTTATGCGATTTACTGGGCACCTTAGAGAATAGAGGCCTCTCAATGTCCAGACAAACATTTACTGAAATTTTCTTTGAACTAATACTGTTGCGATCAAAACCCAAGTAATAATGAACATGCATTCCTAAAATGAATAGAATTTGTTTCTGAAGGTTGCATTTACCCGTTCACCCATTTGAATGTTAACATACAAGGCCAGTTTTCTAAAGGCCCAACAGAATTGAGTTTTTTAGGCACTCAAACTGTTGCTCTTAATGCAAACTTTTCTAATGTAGATGATATATCCACTCTCTTTCTCAATCCATATAACTGACTAACATATTCGCTGCTTAAATTACTTTAATATTTCACTCTACTTATTCACCGCTAATCCTTTATGCGTTCTGGAGTAGCGTGCTAATCGCTGAAAAAGTGCTTCAATGCCTTGTCAGGGGTAGTAAGCGCTATATAAATGCAATTGCAATTAAGTTAATTGGCTTTTGCTGCACAACTGTATTTTACATTTTAAATAATGAAACCAAGATTTGGGTAAAGGTTATTTGACTTTACGAAGTTTTGTGCTTTTTGCAAATTAACATTTATTTTGTCTGCTTTATCATAGGGATGACCAACAGCGTGAAAGAGATTACCTACTTGAAAGACGAGATTTAGCTGTGGATTTTATTTTTTGTTTAGTATCAGTAGAAGTTTTAAAACAGGTAAGCTCTTAAATTTTCATACACTGAACTTTTTTTGGTTTTCCTAGGCAAAATATCGGACGTCTGAACTTTTCAACATTTGTTATGTGCTACATTTAATTAGCTTTTTAAGTGATGGAAATTGCAGGTCACTAATTAAGTATTATTAACGCAACATTTTAATATTTAGTAAATATATATATGTAAATTCACTGAAAAAGCAAAGGTTACAGGGACGTTATAGTTATTCTCAGATTTCACTCGTACAAAACCATTGAATTTCAGCAGTTATAGTTACCTGAGCTAACTAGAACTTGCGCCCCCACAGTGCACTGCTTGTGACGTCACATATTACATCACTCATGATCTGTTAGTGACATCACTGACTTCTCAAATGACATCACTGATGACATCATCCAGTGAGTGAAAGTATTTTGTAAATGTTTGAGACTTAAAGATATATATTATGCTACAGCATAAGTTAAATTATTCTTTCTAAATTAGTAATGAGTGACACTGTTTCCTAATATGTCTTCTGAGTGGGTGTGATTGTATCAGCGTGGGAGTGTGTCTCAGTGAAGCGTGTTAGTGTCATGTCCTTTAGGATAGTCCTGTCATGTATACCCCATTTTACATACATTGTCCCATCCACACGACGATAACGATTCTAAACAGGTGACCTTTTACCTAGTAGCTTGCTTCTGTCTCTGACACCAGGCTCTCGGTATTCTATCATAATCCCTGTACCTGACGTACTACAAACATGTCCTCAGGCATGGTATAATTATTCTGTTTAAGGGTCATCACTTTTATTATCCTTGCCCAACAGCCAGCTGTGCATGATCGCATTTGTTTGAAAAAACATTCATGATTGTTTCCAAAACAATTATGGTTGTTTTCAAAACATATCGATTCTACAAGAAACCCTGGAGTGACCACTAGTATAAAAGACCCTTCTTTCCCCCCTACAAATCAGAGGTGAATTCCTTCCAAGCTGACACGGGGTCCTGCATATTGTATCTTCGACACGCAGCGGTCTGGCATTCCTTGCGGGCTGTCATCCTCGACGCAGAGACGGGGGTCCTTTGTTAGCAACCATCAGGTGAGGGGGCTGGTTCTTCCCTAGGGGTTTCTTGGCTACAGATACACATAGCTACACGCATATACATGCTACACATACAGATCTAGGCTAGGTACATTTCGGCAAATTACTTAGGGTGCGCGTTTTAGGAATATGCAAGTGCTACTGTTTTTATCTGAACTGCTTATGTTCATCCTATTAGCACTATGGTAGAAATGTATCTACTATTTACTATATTGGTACTAGCAACCTCTTTCGTATGCTTCTGTCTCCTAACTGTCGCAGCACACATGTTTTAGACAAGGCTTTCGCTGGCCCAATAAATACTTATTGAAGCGTCCTAATCGCAATCCTGTGTATTTTTCGGAGAGAAAGCAAGCACGAGTGTCTGAGCGAAACATACTGTACTATTTTCCTCGATCCCTGAGGAATCAGGGTTGACATGTTCAGTGGTTGCCAATAACTACATACTCCACTGTAAGATACGTGAGGGGGTGGTAGTGGCACTGTAGAGTTAGCTGGTTTAACGGCTGACCTATCCGGTGGAGGTGTCCGGAAGCGGTTGGGACACCAAGCCCTCAGTTTAGGTCATCCAAAACGCGCAGGTCCTGGGGGACTCCTAGTCACGCAGGTCCTGGGGGACTCCTAGGAACTACACGACAAGTGGTTGTGTGAGTGGATGAATAGGTGAATAAGGGGCTGTGTGAATCGCTGAGTGAATGAGTGGCTGCCTTAGTGGCTATATGTGTGGGAAATTGTGAGAGTGGCTGTTTGTGACGGAGTAGCTCTATAGCTGGGTGGGTGCGTGAGTGGATGTATGGGATGTATGTATGGGTATGCAAGTGGTTAACTGGATTAGTGAATGAATGTATGAATATCTTTATGGGTAGGTGAGTGGCTGTGTGAATAGGTGGAGTGAGTGAGTGCTAGTGGGTGTGTAGGTGAGTGAGTGGTTGTGGAGTCGCTGTATGGGTGAGTGAGTGGGTTTGTCAGTGGCTGTGTGGGTGGGTGATTGAACATCCCTGTAACCTTTGTTTTTTCACTGAATTTGTACGGTTTCTTAACATTTTAATCCAAACTGTAACCTATCACCTTTGAGAGTGTATGTGAGTGGCTGTGTGGGTATGTGAGTGCCTGTGTGTGTCTGTGAGTGGGTGTATGAGTGGTGCTATGGCTTTTGGGCATTTGCATATATAGGGTATTTAAAAGGGAGAATCATGGACTCTTCTCTCACGAGGAGACAAGAAAGAAACCACTCATCAGTCACTACACATCAGATTGTGCTCCAATAGATCAACGATGAATTCACCTCCATTAGGAATTTCATGTCGTTTTTCAACGTGGAATAAGAGGTAACACACTTACTTTGCCTTCGCTAAGCCAAAGAAGTTTGGATTGTTTGTGCTGTACTGAAGTGTAGATTCAACTGGGGCACCTGCTATGTTTATATTTGTAAGTGCTTCCCATCGAGGTTTAATTTTTGTGAAATCAGCACCAGGTCCAGAATCGAACCTCATTTTTTCCTTGTTTTGCCAAAAACGTCTACTCAACTGGAGTGTTTTCATTTGGTTAAATAGTAAGTGCTACCTTGTTTGGTAAATGTCTCATGCATATTGTACGCTACAGCTGCATAAAGGATCACCAGGGGCGGCTCCTGCGGAGGCGCTTCTCTCTGCCTGCTACAAGCGCAGCAGGCACGCACAAACAAGTAAAATTATCATGTCAGTGCCATTTTACTTAAACACCGTAGTGCGAGGGCAGGGGGCCGCGCTGAATCCTGCAATTACAGGATTACAGCTGCCCCTGCATGCAGTGCACATGTAGGGTTGGCTGACTCTATTACTACGGACAGCCCGACATGTGCAGTTCGCACTCAGCAATCCCATGTCTGTGAAACAGCCGGGGGATTGCTGGCACAGGTCCCCAGCCTCAAAATGAGCGCTGGGTTAGCCTGCTCCCACCAGTCCTGCAGCTGCTCTCAGCATGAGCATCTCCAGGATTGGTTGTATTGGTGTCCACTGAGCAGGAAGTAAGTCCTTCCCTTTCCTGCTCGTGGACGCTGATCGGGGCGAGAGGTGCGCACCCGGGTGAGCAGAAAAATTGTGAGTTTGGCACCATAGTACCCCACCATATTTTTATAGTTGTAGCCGCCACTGAGGACCACAGTATGTTTCCAGTGACTTTGTGTGCATGTAATTTCGGCAATGTGATTGTTCCTCGAGCGTCTAAATCCATACATCTGTGATAACGTCAATCCTTGCCAAGAGAAGATAAGACTAGAAAGAGATGAATCTCCACCAGACAGGAGTGCTTCCTCTTAGCTAAGGGCACCCAGTGTGTATAGTTCAGGACTGCGGGGGAGCCTGAAGACCCCTATTGGTCCCAGCCTGCTCCCCGCGTTCTGCTGGAGCCGGCATTGCTCCCGCACGCAGGGAATTGCAGCTCCCGGTGTGCGGGAGCAATAGTTTCATCTGTTTCCATGCCCGCATGACATAGGGCAGGTAAAAAGATGAAAACTCTGCTCCTGGTAAGCGGGAGTAGTTTTGGAGCGGAGTTAGTGTTTGCTTTCGCTTGGCGGGTCCCAAGATGGCTGCCTACCCTTCCTGTTTGAAGTATTGGTGGACAATCCGCTATCAGCATGGGGACTGTCAAATCCCCGGACGATCTGTATATGTATATTTCACTCGTACAAAACCAGAGGAATTCAGCAGTTATATATATATCTATAACTCGCGCCCACGCAGTGCACTGCTTATGAGCTCACATATTACATCACTCATGACATGGTCAGTGACATCACTGATTACATCATCTGGTGACTCTTTCTAAAAGGTTTGAGTGTTAAATATATGTACACCAAGGTGTATTGAGGAATCCGTGGGTGTATGAGTGCCTGTATGGATGATTTAGTGGGTGCATGACTGTATAACTGAGTGATTATAGGTGTCTCAGTGAATGTATGGGTGAGTGAATAGGTTGTGTGAATGTCTGCATCAGTCTCTCAGTTGGTGTATAAGTGGCTGTATGGGTTGGTGAGTAGGTACATGAGTGGCTGTATGGGTTATTGTTTGGTTGTCTGAGTAGCTGTATGGGTATATGAGTGTCTGTGTGGGTGGGTGAGGGGGTGTGTGAGTGCCTACATGATTGAGTGAGTGGGTGAGTCAGTGGCTGTGTGGGTTCTTGAGTGCGTCTGTGAGGGGCTGTGTGGGTGAGTGTGCGTATGGCTGTGTCAGTGACTGAATGGATGCGTCAGTGGTATATGGGTGAGTAACTGCATATGCGAAAGGCAGTATAGGTGAGTGTTGGAGCATATACGTGACTATGTAGGAGTGAGTGATTGTGGGAGTGGCTGTATGGGTGACTGCTTGTGTCAGTGACTGTATAGGTGAGTATGTGTTAGTATCTATATGAATAAGTGAGTTGGTGTGTGTAACTGTATAGGTGAGTAAGTGGCTGTTTGACTATGGGTAAGTGAGTAGGTGTGAGCAGCTCTATGGGTGACTGACAGTGTGTAAGTGGCTGTATGAGGGGATATATCAGGGGCTGTATTAGTGAGCTGGTGTATGAGTTGCTGTATGTGTAGACCTATGAATCAGTGAGTGGGTGTGTACGTACTGGTATGGTTTTGTCAATGGTTTTGAGGATGGTAGTGTGGACGTTGGAGTGGGTGAATGAAAAGGTTATATTGGGGTGTGAGTGGGTTTGTGAGATTCTGTGAATAGCAGTGATGTCACTGACATGTCATTAGTGATTTCAGTGATGTCACTGACCATTTCATGAGTGATGCAATATGTGAGGTCGTAAGCAGTGCATTTCAGGGGGCGCGAATTATAGTTAGCTCAGCTCACTAGAACTGCTGAATTTATCTGGTTTTGTATGAGTGAAACCTGAGCCTAACTATAACGTCTCTGTAACCTTTGGGTTTTTTTCAGTGAATTTCTAAGGTTTTTAAAGTAGTAGTCACGTTAGCAGAGTAGTAGAGAAAGGGGGCGCGGCCTCCGACCAGCTCTCAGGAATTTCACTGTGTAGGGCTTACAGGAGGTCTTCTTGGCCCCCAAGGTCCCTCTGAGCCAAGGGTACTTCATCCCAAACTAGAAGTGCGCCAGGAGGCACAGTTGCAGTGTGGTGGAGAATATTTGTGAATAAATAAAAAAAAAAAATAATAATTGTCGTGGCGAGGTCCCAGGGGAACCCCAAGACCATGGTTTTGGGGGTCAGGGTATTCCTATCCTGCCCCCTTTTCTTAATTTTCACTTTTTTTGGAGGGGGGGAGGGGGGACTCAGTGAAGCAGAATCCCAAGATGGCTGCCAATACTTCCTGGTTGAAGTGTTGGCAGCCAATCAGAGCAGTGCATTTCCTTGCGTAAGCTCTTTGTTCACGAAGACTTTGCGGCTAGAGATATCAGTATAATTTTAAACATACATTTCTCAAACTACTGAATGGATTTACACCAAATAAGCAAAAGGCACTTCCTTGAACCAACAACACCTACCTCCCTGCCAAATTTGGTGCAAGTCTGTTCAGCGGTTCGGGCTGTAGGTGTGGCTTAATGTTCCTATGGGAATTAACATTGCAAACGCACCCTTATTTCGTGCCCCAATTTCTCGGTCCCATGACAACCAGAACCTACCTTGACACTTGTCTTGGAAAATTTTGTGAAGAATGGGCACACAACGCCAAAGTTATAAGCAAATCAAAAAAAGTTTTTTGTATGGAAACTGGGTCCTATATTTGTATGTGTGTATGTATATATATATATATATATGTATATGTGTATATGTAGATCTGTATGTATGTATGTGTGTGTGTATATATGTAAATATATCAAAAATATATCCAAGACAGCAGAGCTCTGTATGTTGTCAATAAGTGATACAATATAGAGGTAGCTGATTTAAGGGAGCAGGAGTGCATTATTCCTGCATCGTGATGCACTGTTATATAAAGAGGGGCGTCTTAAACTCTTTCCCGAGTTCAAAAGGGGTTTGGCCACTCCAGATGGATGAGTATATTCCAGAATCTGAAATCGTAGATGAAAAAGGCCTGCTGCCTTGTGTTTTTTCTTTTGTACACTTTTTTGTATCCTGTCAGATGGTGTGCTACTGGCTGCGGGGGTGCCAAGAGCCACCAGAGATGGTGAGCTTGTCAGCCAGATAAGCAGGGGTGTTGATCGAGATGGCTTGTAAATGATTTAGCGGTTATTAAAGATGATGTGACCTGGCAAGGAGAGCCAGTGAAATTGTACCAGGATAGGAATGCTTTGATTATATTTCTTCAAAC
Source organism: Calotriton arnoldi (assembly GCA_963921515.1). Classification (NCBI taxonomy): domain Eukaryota; kingdom Metazoa; phylum Chordata; class Amphibia; order Caudata; family Salamandridae; genus Calotriton; species Calotriton arnoldi. The sequence goes on along the minus strand of CAWUFW010001714.1, from coordinate 1,264,966 downwards.
GGAAGAGACGTGCTGAGGTGCGTAGAATTCTTTTAATGGAGATCAGTTTGGAGTTTGGGAGACCATGAAGCAGGGGGTTTCCATCATGGAGAAGCATGATTACCAGGGCTTCCACAGTAGCTATGAAGTGGCTTTCTTGGAAGAATTGGTACCATGTTCTCTTTGCTTTTCGGCATTCCTGTTCCTCGAGGTGAGACTGGTGTCCAGAGTGAATATAGTTTACCTTTTCGTTAGATTAAAGTTGGAGTTGAAGCTGCTGCGTTTCATTTAATTGAGACAGATTCGTACTATTGCTTGTTTGTTGATTTTTGGCCAATAGAAGGAATTTGATCTTGGGCAGAGGGAGCTACAGGTAGGTGCTGGACATCCAGGGGTGAGAGGTGCAAGCAGTGTTTGAGGTGTGGAAGATGTCTTGAGTAGAGGAAACTTTAAAGTCAAGTTGTATATTGATAGATTCTGATGCGGTTATGTGTGTAGAGGCCCAATGGGCTCCGTGTAGAGGCCCAATGGGCTCCATGTAGAGGATAAAGATAATAGGAGGGAGTATTGAAACCATGGGGGACTTTGCAGGTAATGGCGTTCTTTAGGACTTGATCTGCCCATGTGAACAAACTGGTGTCAGTTAGAAAGGTAGGAGCAGAATCAGTACAAGACCATGCCTGTGAATTCTATTTAAGACTTAAGGGTTTGGCTAGTGGTGGGATGGTTAACTGTGTTTCAGTTGCAGGCAACTGAAAGGGCCAGCAATATTAGGTGGCAAGTATTATACTGAAAATGAAGTGTATATAGGGTGCCTGGAGGCCCTTCTGCTTTTTCTCCTGCTAGAATTACTCTGCCTGCATATAACGTGGCACCAGTTTCCCTTGCTGAGTAATTGGTTTCCCTCTGGCTTGGGTCTCCTGGTTTCCAAATGCACATATCCCAGTCTGCACAGCAGTAAGAAACATTGACCCTCTGTAGAGGTTGGTGTTTTTTCCTCTTTTGGTTGTGAGCAGAGCCAGAAATGCCTGCACAGTATCAGAAACGTTGACAGAGTATTGATTGCATGGGATTGGTTAGGTTATCAGAGATGTGTAAAGCTATATTGCCATTCATGTAGCTTCATAGTGCAGTTGGTTTTTTGATTCTCACATTGATCTCAGATTTGAGGATTTAGTCAGAGACCAGAGGCTGTTTTCATTTTGAGTACAAACAGTAGTGTGGATGTTGTTGATATTATGTGTATGTATTTGGTTGTAGTGTTTGATATTTGTAGCCAAAGATCTTTTCCAGTTAGAATGCATGTAACCACAAGTATTGCTATTGCATTGCTCAGCTTTGCGGTAGTTTTGGTTATACATCTATCTTTTTTATTAACAGAAAAGCACACCTTTCTTGCATTTACATAAGCATTCCTCAAAGGGAAAGGGCACTGTTGGACTTGGCCCTTTTTGGCAGGTTCACCCCTAAACTTTTTGCCTTGTCTGTAACCTGGTATTGGTGATTTTAGGCCTCTGGGCACTTTCGCACTGTGGTCCAGTGGAAAGTGCGTGCGCTCTCTGTGTTACATTGGTGAGCTTGGCCTGCCCTCCCATAGGAATGCATGGGGGATTCCCTGATCAGTGTGTCAGTGGTAATTCCTGTTATGAGAGGAGCAGTGTGGTCAAGTCTGGTATGTATGAAATTGTGTGAATAAATGCTGCGCAATGGTGTGCGCAGATTTATTGTGGTTATTTTAGAAATGCCACTTTTAGAAGTGTACATTTCTGTGTGCTATGTGTCTGCCTGCCTGATGTGAATTGCATGTCTGGCTTGTGAGTGACAGGGGCTGGGAGGTGTGTGTGGCTCCAGGAGGGGCAGGACCTCTGGGCTAAGAGTAGTGGGAGGGGTAATCCCCCTGACTCTGAATAGGAAGGTGCCTGCCCTGTACAATGCTGGCTCCGCCCCCTGTGGTGTGTGTGAGTACCTAGCCCCCCACCTGACAAAGGGAAGAGGAGCTTGGCAAAACAAAGTGCTCCAAATCCCCCCTAAACCAGTTCCGACTGGTATCCCCAAGCCCTGTGCTGTGACACCAAGAGAAATGTAGTATAAATATAGGGGCTGTGACCCCATGAAAATGTTCAGTTCTAGTCTTTTTGTGCTGTTCCTGCCGGGGCGTGCTGCTGCTGGGGCCCAGGGGGGGCTGCCATGAGGGCTTGCCTCCCTGGGCCCTGCACTGCCCCTTGATGCCTAAAGGACTTTTGGGACCCCTTTTTCTTGTCATCCTCCAGGACCTGTGCTGCATCTTTTTTTTTTTTGGCGCCCTGTGAGCGCTTTATTTTTTATTTCGCCAGGAGAGAGGAGCTGGCGTTTGCAGCACTACGCTGCAAGAGGAGAACGAGGGAATCCCCAGCGTAGGGATTCCCCCGCAGTGTGCACGCCGAGCGGGTGCCCACCCCGCTCTTATGCCGCAAATCGTCTTGATTCTAATGCGGGTGCCCACCCCGCTTCTGTTTACTGGCGGGTGCCCACCCCGCATCTCGGAAGAAACCACCGCCGAGGCCCGAGCCGCTTTTTAAATTCTCCGCGGGCCACTATCAGCGCGACCCGGAAGACAGGCATAGTTGCCTGGCTATTGGCGGGGCTTAGTACGTGAACCCTGAAGTGACCGGGCCTCCCGTGAGCTGAGGGAGACCCGGGTGTTGCTGAAGCCAGGCGGGAGCCCGCCCCGCACTGGCGACCCAAAGAGTAATCCAGGCGGGGCTCCTGTGATGAGGACGGAGCCCCGCGTGATGATACGCCGCCAGAGAGACCGGGACCGCGACAGTGAGCAGGCCCCGGTGAGTGGAGCTGCCGCCCGGTGAGTGAGGGCTGGGCGGGACGCATGGCCGGCAGCTATTTTTCCTGAGCGGACCCGCCTTTGCGGGCCGCTCCAACGCAATTGGCATATTGTTGTTAAAAGGGCCAGAGGGGCCCGTGTTCTTGTGCTGGCCATTTCCCTGAGCGGGCCCGCCGTCGCGGGCCGCTTCAACGAGGCGGGCATGTTTTGTTTAAAGCGCCAGTGCGCTCCACGATGGGGGCCAAGTTTATTGAGAAGCCCCGAGGGCACCGTATGCCGGGCCCCTCTTTTGATTTACAGCTGCCCCGCTTGCTAGAGGGCAGCTGCCACGTTTTGGGGGCATGTTTGTTGAGAGAGCCCCAGTGGGGCTCCGAGGGCACAGTCGTGCCAGGGCCCCTTCCCATGATCCTCAGCTGCACCGCCCCAGCGCGGGCAGCTGCACCATTTTGCACATTGTTCTAAGGGCACCGGGAGTGTCCAGGTCTCATTTGATATTTACAGCTGCCCAGCAAGTAGTCTGCAGCTGCAACGTTTAGGCCACAGTTCTTTGGGGGCATGCCTTATGAGATAGGAGTGAGATGCACTCCTCTGCCCCAGTACTTTCACAGCTGCGCAGCACTTAGTGCCAGCTGCTACGTTTAGGCCTGCGCAATGGCGCACCCTTGACTTCTGCTGCATTGGCAGCGCACCCTGACTTTTGGACATAGGGCATTTGAGCCCCTTTTGAGATGGCCAGTTGGCCAGGGGGACTGTGAGGTTTATAGGGTGCCAGGCCCTAATGTGATTATGCGGTGCTAGGAAATGTGATGCATGTAGTGTGATTCACGCATCCTGATTTATGCCTCTACTATGGTTTTTACTGTGAGGTTATGTGCTAATGTGATATTGTGGTGCTAGGAAATGTGATTCCTGTATTATGATTTACACACCCTGATTTATACCTCTAAATGTGGTTTTATGATTGAGGTTGTGCCTACTGTGGTTAGGTTTGAGATATTCTCTACTGTGTTTTATGCCCCTAATGCGAGTTATGCTTAGGAGGTTATTGTCTAATGCGTTTAGACTTATGAGATAATTGCATAATGCATTTATGCTGTTGAGGTTGGCGCAGAATGTAATTCGCGCCTAATGTGATACTGTGCATAATGTGGTTTGTTACAGGATGATGCTGAGTACAGTGGTTACCAGTGATTACTGGTTGTACGTTTATGATGTGTGCTACATTTATTATAAGTGCTACAGTTACTAAGTTCGCTTTGTGCTGGTTCTGACAGTGGTCCAGTTGGCCCTGTCAGGTGTAAATAATCCCTTGTAAATATGACCCCGTGCCAGGTGGCACGATGTATATTATGTGAGTACTATTCTAATGTGTTTTATGATAATACAAAGGCTATTTTTGATATAACCTTGTGTGGAGTTCTTTTTGTAGTGTGCCTGGTATGTTGTTGCTGTGTGCGTGCGCAAACGCTTTACACATGGCCTCCGGGATAAGCCTGACTGCTCGTGCCAAGCTACCAAGGGGGTGAGCAGGGGTTATCTTTGGCGTGTAACTCCCTCTCCCTGGCTAGAGTGGTGGTCTCTGCCTGGCTTTGGCGCAAGCCTTAGCCAACCAGAGATCCCATTTCTAACAGGCACTAAATAAGAAAAGGTTCTGCAAAGGCCTGCGACATTCAGATTCAACAATTTTGCCTACTCTTTATTCATCCCATTAACATTTCAGGAGGAGTAGGGTTAGGGAGAGGGTGGATACAACGGTGTTTGGTAGGAGTGAGTGTGAGATGCATTGAGAAGTTAGTATATTGCAAGCTTAAACATTACATTATTGAACTGTAAAACATAACTCCCCCTAGAGCTGAGTCAATACTCACAGTGAGAAACTCAAGCAATGTCTATTGTGCCATATCACCGTGTCTGTAATGTGTTGCTGGGTTTTTTACTGGCACTCTCACACCTAAGTTTAGCACCTCCTTGCTGAACAGTAGCATCTGTCCTCTTGCGTGGTGTCACACCTCTGTAGTCTGGAAAGAGAAGTATTCTATTACCTGGTTGAATGGAGTCTCTCTCTCTGCAGTTTGTGCCCATAAGAATAACTCCAACAAGTCTGAGTCATAGAACATTGCCTCCATTTTGGATGCAAGTGTGCATTTTGCGCAAACAAATTAGCGTTAAATGCTGGTAGGAAGTTGTGGGAAAATCCTATCTGAAGAGCACATTTAGCGAGTGCGAGTGGCTGCTCATGCTCGCTATTCTTGTTCTGTTTCATTTAGTGCTATTTCTTAGCGCAAAATGCATCCTTGTGCCCATTTTGGACGCAAGGGGACATTTGTGCGCTGAGAAATAGCACTAAACATACAATTACTCTTCTTGGGTCATTCAAGCAGAATCTCACAGCATCCGTAAGTAATTTCACGTGATTATGCTACACAAAATTGCGCAAGTTACACCCACTCCTAGTTTTCATCTATCTGATGAAGAATTCTGGATGTTAGTTGCATCAACCATGAAAGACTGTTCAGGGCTTGAGATGTTTTGGATTTTTTCAGTCTAAATCTGCCTCAATCTGTTGCAGATTTTCACTTTTTGAGGATTAGTTGCCACCTGATGTCAGTAATTTGGCCATGTTTTGTGATTTTGTGCAGTTGGGTGAATCGAAATTTGCCTAGCATAGTAACGGTAAGTTTCAATTCTATTAAGGACACGGAGGCGAGGATTATGCTTTTCTTTCTCCGCTTTAATTAATACACAAATTTCACAGCAGCCAGAAAAGCAATATAAATGACTTTAACCCAATAACATAGGAAAAAAAGTTCATTTATGTCCAAGAAAACGAACAAAAGTCTGAACCCAGACCACAAAATCCATAAGTCCATCGGGTATGCTACATAACAAGTCCTTCCTCAGTGTCCATGCTGGATAGATAGGTCCTCCATTTTGAGTGTCCCTCCTCTTTCTTCGCGCGAGTCACGCCACATTGCTGCTGGTCCTGTTTTGAACCGTCATTCCCTAAAACACAAAGAAACAACGTAAGATTTCCCGAGATCCAATCATCTTAGTCAAAGCTCGAGCATATCGTTGCTAATGAGAAAACGTAAACCCCGCATTTGACCAATGGTAGTATCCATCAAGAAATTGAAATACTGGTTACTTACTCACATACGGGTGGGTTCGCACGAGAGCGTGCCCTGGGAGGGATAATCCTCGCCTCCGTGTCCTTAATAGAATTGAAACTTACCGTTACTATGCTAGGCAAATTTCGATTCTAGTCAGGACTGGAGGCTCTGATTATGCTAGTTTAAAGCTTACTTACCACCAACTGTGCGACATCCACAATCGGTTTGAAATAAAACCGCTTAAAGGCGGAATCAGAGGACCAATCCGCGGCGCGCATTAAGTCCTCCAAACGGGCTCCCAGGGAAAAAGCCTTAGAAGCCATTGCACCTCTGGCTGAATGAGCTCCGAACTGTTTTGTCAATGCCCGCCTCTTGCATGACCCACCGCACCGACCTGGCTATAGTGGGTGAGGAGACTGCCTTGTGCGGTTTTCTTAAGGCAATAAGAAGTTGGCGTTCGCCCAGAGGGCGGAATTCTAGAGTCATATTCTGGTATGCCTTGAGACAATTCACAACACACAGCTTGGGGACATCACAAAAAGCTGAGTACGAAATCGTTCTAGACGAAGATTTAGTACGGCGACCCACCGTGAACGTAACACCCTCTGGAGAGAACTCTCGCCGAGATGTCCAGTGCGCGAACATCAGAAACTGTGCGGCAGGAGACCAAGCACAAGAGCATGGCCAATTTGGCTGAGATTTCCTTCAAAGAAAGGTACTTATTAGGCTGCCAAGAGAGGAAGAGATTCAGGACTAGATTGACGTCCCACAGGACAGAATAGCGTGGTTCCGGAGGTAACGAAAGGCGAATACCTCTCACGAGTCTACAGACGAAGGGGTGTTCCCCAACCGGAGCTCCTTCCACCGGGCAATGAGCCGCCGAAATCGCGGAACGCACCGCGTTAATAGAACGGTACGCTAGGCCGTCTGTTGCCAACTCTGCTCGGAAATTAAAATGGGAACGACGCCTGCGACCATGGGATCCAAACCCCGTCGAAGACACCAACGCATCCACTTCGTCCAGGCGGAACGATAACGCTTTGAGGTACTGTCTGGTCAGGCTTTGGATAAGAGGACTTCAGCCGATCTCGAAAGTCCTGGGAGCGACCAACGTCGCCTGAAAGCCGCCATGCCATGAGGCGGAGAGAACCCTGGATGATTAGATGATGCTGCTCCTCGTCCGGATTCAGAAGGAGATGAGGAAACAGGGTGAGTAGGATTGGAGAATCCCAAGAAAGTTCCAGAAGAACCGGAAACCAAACTTGGGACCTCCAATACGGCGTCACCACTACCACTTACGCCCTCTGGCGGCGGATCTGGGCCGCCGTCCGCACCACCATCGAGAATGGAGGGAAGGCATAACCCTTCTCCTGACTCCACTCCTGCAGGAATGCATCCGTTGCCACCGCGAGGGGATCTGGTCTCCAGCTGAAAAAGCGCGGAAGCTGGTGATCCAGGCGGGACGCAAAGAGATCCACTGAGAAAGGCCCCCAGAGGGCGGCCAACCACTTGAAAACGCGAATGTCCAGTTTCCACTGGCTGGAGTCCCTCAGATGCCTGGAGTGCCAATCTGCTACTTAGTTGGCTTGGCCCGGCAGATACTCTGCTGTCACAGATATGTGATGGGCTAGGCAATAGTCCCTAAACTCCTTTGCCAGATTCGCCAGGGCTCGGGAACGAGGACCTCCCAGGTGGTTGACGTACCGGACCGCGGAGACGTTGTCCATCTTTAACAGGACACAAGAACTCTCTGTCCCTGGTCCAGCATCGAACGGCGAAAGACCCCGCTAGGAGCTCCAAACAATTGATGTGTAATGCCTGTTCGTCTAACGACCAGGCGCCACCGATGGAGAACTCCCCTAAGCGGGCGCCCCACCCCGACTTGCTGGCGTCGGATTCTATGCCTAGGTCCGGGGCCGACCCAAAGATCGCCCGGCTGTTCCATGCCTCCCATGTGGGTGAGCCACCATGAAATTTCCTCCTTTACCTCCGTCGAGAGGGGAACCGCCTGATCGTATGACAGGCCTCTCCTGAGATGGTGTGCCTTCAGGCGTTGTAGGGCTCGATAGTGGAGGGGCCCCGGAAAGATTGCCTGGATGGACGAGGAGAGAAGGCCCACCACCCTGGCAATCTGACGGAGAGAGGTATGAGTTTTGGAGATGGTCTCCCTCACTCGTGCCGGATCTTGGCCATTTTCCAAGACGGCAGGCTTAAGGAAGAACGAAGTGAATCTATGACCAATCCGAGAAACACTACGCTCTGAGCAGGGTTGAGGACTGACTTGTCTCCATTGATGACGAAGCCCAACCCCTGCAAGAGAGACACCGACTGCTGTAATTGCACAGCTAACTTCCTGGGACATTGCGTCATAAGTAGGATGAAGTCAAGGTAAACAATCATACGTATGCCCTGGCCCCGAAGGAACTCCACCGCTGGGTGGAGTACCTTTGTGAAGCACCAAGGCGCCGTTGAAAGCCCGAACGGAAGGGCGGTAAACTCGAAAATCTGATCCTTCCAGCAAAACTGATGGAACCACGGATGCAGTGGATGGATGGGAACCACTAGGTAGGCATCTTTGAGGTCCAGACGGACCATCCAATCGCCTGGGAGAAGGACGTCCCAGAGGAGATGAATCCCCTCCATTTTGAAATGTCGGTAAATCAACCACCCGTTGAATTCTTTGAGGTTAATTACCAAATGCCGCCCCCCATCAGTTTTGTCTACCAAAAAGATGTTGCTGAGAAACCCGTGGGGATGCAGAGCTGAGCGACAATTGGCCCCTTTGCGGAGCAGCTCGAATACCTCCTCGTCGACCAGCTGTGCATCGGCAACGGAGAAGGTGATGGGACGTGGAAAGCCTTCTTGGCGAGGGAGATCGAAGAATTCAATGTGAAACCCTCGGATAGTCTGCAAGACCCAAGCGTCTGTTGTAATAGCTGCTCAAGCACCCTGGAAGGCCGCTAGTCAACCCCCGATACGGGCCTGCGCTGCAGGCAAGACACTTACCATTGGAACCACTGCCGCCGGCGGCGTTCTTGAAGCCGCCACGGCCTCGGAATCGTTGTCCCCTGGTGGGGTAAAAGTTGGTGTAATTTGCGGTGGAGTTATACTGCCCCCGCCCGGAGCCTTGCCCCTTGATGGGATTCTGCTGGCCACCACGGCCGGTCGAGCGGCCCCTGCCACGACCGGCCCCTTGGGAAAAACGGGGCTGGAAGACCCTCTTTATGTTGGACTGGGCCTTGTCCAACGAGGTGAATGTAGCCACAAATTTGCCCAGCTCTGTGACAAAGGGGTCCCCAAAGAGGCCCCCTTGTGCAACTGCCCCCGCCTCCGAGGAGGCTAAGTCGCCCAACTTGGGATCCAACTTGATCAGTAGAGATCGATGACATTCTGTCGATAGGGCACAATTGGCGTTACCCAAAAAGATAACCGCCTGTTGCGCCCAATTCGACAGAACCTCGGGGAAGATGGCGGAACCTGTCACTTTCGCCTCTTCCACCATGTCCAATATTTTCGTAAGGAGCCCTATCGCATCCAGAAGTTTATCTTGACAGGAGTGCCAAGAGCGATCTATACCCTTACGGGGGTCTTTCATGTATTTGGCCAAGAAAGTGGCCATTTTGGAGTCCAGCTCCGGGGTGAAGGCTACTTTCCCCTCCAAAGTGGGTCGCGGACACTCCGCTCTCAAGCATCCCCTAGCCTCCTTCTCCAGGGGCTTGCGGAGGCGGCCGGCCACGAACTTAGCCACCTTGTCCCCAGGTGTCCAAGCTGCTGACCGAGGATGAATAATTTCATCTGGGTCCAGCATCCCTGCACTATCCTTCGGTAACGTGGTGGAAGCACTGACCGGGCGCCAAGACCGCGAAGACCCCTCATCCTCATATGTATCTCCTGGTGAGTCCCCGTCATGAGCCGGGGAAGTCGGCGCAGGAGACTCAAAAGGCTCCGGGGCAGGAAGAGGCGCGGGGGGCGGAGGGGAGACAACCGCCTTAGCTAGGAAAGCGCTTCTGAGGCGCTCGAAAGCATCTTTATCCACCCCCTGCGCCTCTTCAGGATCACCCCCCCGTGCAACACTTCTTAGGTGGCGGGGGACCCTCCCCAGGGGTTGGGTTACTATCAGGGACCGGGGGCCCTAAGTGGGCTTGCGCCAGTTTGGCGCACTCCCGTACAATGCGGTCCGAAAGGCGCTGCTCCATGGGACCCACAACTTCATTTACACACCTGTAAATGGAGCCGTCCACAGCTTCGTCATCATAGGGGAGGTATTCCTGGACCTCCTCATAAACATCCCCCTGTTCCATGGTGGCAGACAACAGAAACCAATGAATCCAACAACTGAATACTCGTCAGGTCTAGAGGTAACAGTAGGGGAATTCACAATATATCTAGAGGTGGCAGCCTCAGGAGTTTGAAAAGTCTGGTAAAACCAGAAGCCAATGTGGGCAGACCAAAAGGCTGCAAGAATTTAACGTGCGGAGTAAAACCTCAATCGAGGCTGCACTTGCCTCAGGAGCGCGCAGGCCCTCAGCAGGCTGACGGGGCCCAAACAGCCACCCAGCACGCTAAACAAAGTAAACGTGCAAAACTCGCCTGAAGGCGATAAACGCGGCCGAGCCGCAATACCGACCCCCGCCGGGGCGTTAATGAGCAGGCAATCAGGGGAAGATACGGACCCCGAAGGGCGTTTAGGTGTGGCAGCAGGTCTCAAGGCTCACGGTGGTGCAGCTCACGCAGCGGGGCTCCTCATCTGAGGAGACCGCGCCGCGGGAGCAGCGAGACACGTGAGCCCCCCCCCTAGCGGGCTTGTGAAGCACCGCAGGAAAAATGGAGGCGGCGGTCGCAAGGAATCTGCAACGTCAAAGACAGTAATTAGTCAATAAAATCTCCCCGGGCACTGTCCGTTACAAACCCAGTGCTCCGGGATCACAAATAACCGCAATGAAGCAAATACAAGCAAATCCAAGTAAGAGATAGGAAAAACGACTTAAAGAAAGAGGAGGGACACTCAAAATGGAGGACCTATCTATCCAGCATGGACACTGTGGAAGGACTTGTTATGTAGCATACCCAATGGACTTATGGGTTTTGTGGTCTGGGTTCAGACTTTTGTTCGTTTTCTTGGACATAAATGAACTTTTTTCCCTATGTTATTGGGTTAAAGTCATTTATATTGCTTTTCTGGCTGCTGTGAAATTTGTGTATTAATTAAAGCGGAGAAAGAAAAGCATAATTAGAGCCTCCGGTCCTGACATAGAATTTATACGCAGTCGTCCGATTTTGAAATTGATTCTAGCTACTGGGTAACCAGTGAAGTGCTCTTTGCATTGGCAAAATGTGGTAAATGTTTCTCACCTCATGTTAATCTCACCATAGAATGCACAATCTCCTTCAGTGATGTAAAGGAGGAGCATGCAGAATTATTAGGGGATGAGCTCCTGTTTTTGATTCAGGCATTGTATCAGTTTCATTTTCATAAGCAAATGTAGGTACAAGCGCTGATTGTGCAAATTTGTTTAGATGTATGGAATTTGGACTAGAGTCTTGTCCAGATGGAAACTTAGTGATATTGCAGATAAGGTGGTGAAGCCATCCACATTGAGTTTTTTCAGTAAGTTGAGTTCAATTTGACTTTGAATTTGCGAGAGATCAGGAGATGTTCAGTCTTTTGCCGGTCCAGTCTTAAGAAATATTTCGGCATCCAGTTTTGTAGTTTGCTGAAGCACATTTGGAGAGGGCTTAAAAAATGTGTGAACGTTTGTGGACTTGGTTTCAGTGTACGAAATCCCACCCAATCACTTAATTTGATGTGGCTGATGCCACTGAAATATGCCTTTGAAGTTTCCTTGAAGAAAACCGCTTAGAATCGAAACAATGTCACAGTAGACTAGCAGCATCCTTAAAAGTAGTTACCTTATTCACTACTCACCCCAGCGCCTGTGAATAACCTTGTGTGGAGATTTCTGAGTACATATTGTTGTTCTGCTGCTCCCCTATTAGGGACCATTTTGCTAAGACCATTTTATTTGTGCGGAATGTGTGCGCATTTTTTGTTGGTTCCTTACGAAAGAATGAGTGACAAATTATTGCTTTACAATGGCACCCTTTTGTGACATTTTAAATTTTCTCTCATATTAACCCATTTATAGTCCTTGATTGAGGGGTTTTATTTCTCCAAGAAATATTTCCAACATTACTTCTTGCCTGGTTCCTGTTATCTCCATTTTCACTTCTTTTACGTAAATTTGATGTGAACATTGTTGTCCATTGTTACTTTTTTTTTTTTTTTTTTTTTTTTTTTACTAAGTATTGCCTTGTTCAAGCAAAACTACCTACATGAGCAAATCTTGTTTGTTGAAACTGGTTTTTCTTTTGAGCGCTCTGTTGGGTAGGGTAAAGTCACAGCTCTCATCAAGAATGTGGAATTGGTCTTGTAGACTGCCAGGATTCTTTCCAAAACTATTTTTCAGTGCCCAATGATTAAATGATGTAGGAATGACTAGCACTTAAATAAGTTCTGTTTGAAAACCTTTTGGAGTTTCTGGAGTGTGTTTGTACTATGCTACACTTAACTTATGAATCTTCATATCTTTATTTTAGATTCCTGTTCACCCAGTGCCGGATCCAATTGTACATGACGTTCTAAACTTGGCATTCAAGCACTTTAAACACAAAGAAGGGTAAGTAGTATTTTTCCTTCCATGTTTCTTGGGTTTCAAAGGTTAGGTTTTTTGCAGGCAGTCGCATGTTTGGCTTTTTTCTCACTTGCTACTAAATGGTGATCACCGTTACTAAGCAGTTCTCCTACTTCGTAGTTTTGAGGGAAAATGTCCTACTTTGGATTTAATTACTTTCTGATTTCTATTTAGTCAGAAGTTTTTGGACAAATAGATTTCGTTTAGTTTTCTTTCATCATTGACTTCTTTAGTGACTCCGCACTTAGACTAAAGAAGAGATCTAAGAGTTCTGCAAGAATTCGGCAACAATATTTAATTGGTAACTCTGATTTATTTATTTATTTATTTTTAATATAGATGGTAACTATTTGGAATTCGGATGGATTTTTTTTACTGTTGTATAATTTATCTAATGCAATAGATTTTAATGTGGTGATGCCAAAAAGAATGTATGCAGTATCACTTTTCGAAGACCGGTTTGTTTCTAATACTTTGGTAAATGAAAAGTCCGAACAACAGCTGTATAGAAGGTAATTGGGTGTAGCATGGTACACTTAACTGAAAGTGCAAAGTAAATTCCCCTTTATGAATCTTTAGAATTAATGTGCTTTGGTATGTGACAGCACACAGTTGGGTAAAGCAAAGGTCTTTAGCACTGCATCTCACTGATTCACTTGTTTCTATTATTTCCCATTGTCACGATAGTATCCCCATTGTTCATGCAGAGCAGTATATTGCGCATGTTGTGTAGTTCACCAACTTCATTCCGTTGGCCGAAAAAACAGCCAATTAGATGTTTGCTTGGAATTCTACTTGTCCCAAAGGCCATCAAACCTGAATCTACTCTCGAGTGACATGCTGTGCATTTTCCACATCTTTGTGGGTGTCAGCCAGATTTGCAGTCTGTCTAATCATTATGCCTACTCCATATCCACAGTGCCTCACTGCGTGACCACCCTTTTCCTTAAGATTTTTCTTGTGCACTACTGGTTTTGAATGTCTGCATGTGTTTGGATATTGGAGTTAAGATAGCTTAATGTTTAGGGGTTTATTTACTGTGATGAGGCAGAAGGTACAGTGATGAGGCAGAAGAACCAAATGGCATAAAGGAGTTGAAGATACTGGAGATGTTAGTTTTCCAGCAAGATTTTTGGTGGACTCAGACTTCAAATTCCTGCTTTGTGTCAGACGACGGTGGCTCACCTTAAGGACACAGAAGTAACACAAGGGAAATATTTTCAGGATCTGGACTTGAAGAGGGTATTACAATTGAACTCCCCAGATTGAAGTAATTAAAATATTCCTTTCTGTCCCAAAAAAAGGGCTATCCTTACACTGCTAAAGATTGTGTTCTTCAACTTCAAAACTCATTGACAATGAAAATCTTAAAATGACTTTCAGAACCCCTTTTAGAGGGTGACTGGGCAAGGAGGAGCTACTGGGCCCAAACATGTTGGTTGAGGCCTTTACTCCTGATGTCCCAAGGTCCGACTTATGAGACCGTAGTCCGTAGCGACTGGGCCAAGTACTACCCCTTCAGCACTTGACTGTCAGTGGTAGTACAGATCAAGCAATTCAAGGCTTCTCCCAAGGTGGGAGGGGGGGCGAACAAAAGGGTAGGTGCATGGTGCATAAGACTCGCAATACACCCAGCAACTCCAATAAATGAATGTCAAGCCAGATACTTGCTTTTATGATATAAGTAGTATTTATAGACTAACACAATTTGAAATACAGCATATACAAACAATATACACAGTCTTTATAAGGCTGGTTCTCTAGTGCATTCTGGGTACGGTCCTGCGTACCAATTCCCTTTCAACTATCAGTGGTTATTCGCAATGTATGTGAGGCTACATTGAAGTTAAGCCCAGCTAGTGAGTACTAGTTTTAGAAGTTTCACATTGTTTTTTTAGTGAAAATGTCCAGTGCCGTAGTGCTATTAGCCAAAACAAGTTTCCCCAGGGCTCTGCAGCCGGGCTATCCGTCTTACCCTCTTCCCCTGGTATTGTGATATGGAAGACCCGGGAGAGTTCAGCAGTCCGGCACTGCGCTTAACTGGAGTGGATGCTGGTGAAGAGCTGTAGTTTTGTTGCTGCTGTCCAGGTGCCTGGGTGTCTCAATAAGTTACTCTATCTCGACGGATAGTCTTGGGCAGTTAATTGGTCACAGATTCTCCAGTCGTTGCTCTGGGTGCCTGGGTCAGGACCTGCAGCCCTTCACGGTTGCACGCTGCACCTGGACCACTGCCCTCACTTTTCACTGTGGTGCACCAGGGCTGTGGCTCTTGGTCTTCACGGTGACCCCCTCTGGCCTACAGGGTTGCGGACTTGGATGGCACATGAGCAAACTGCCCAGTCAGTGCACCAGCACTTCTTTTCATAGTGGCCCCCTCTGGCATATAGGATTGCTGATTGGTGCGGGAGTCCCTCAGGACTGTAAATCTCACCCTCCACTTTAGGGGTACAATTGGCAGGATCTTCCACTGGACCTAGCTCCCTCCGGCAATCTCCTCCTCTTCCTAACAGGTTCCTCTGGTCTTGGTAGGCAGGCAGATGCTGGCACTCTAGGGCAGGTGATCTTGATTCTCCTGGTTGATGTTCCCTCACCCAGCAGGGAGACTAGCATACCTTGGTCCTCAGTCCTGGTCACAAATATCCGAAGTCTTTCTTAGTTTAATATGTCGATGTACAGCCAGAGTGGACTGCTTGACAGTTGACCATTTGAGATACTCAAGCACCCCTTTTCTAGAATGTATTTAAAGACACAGATGCGATTCAGTGTCTTTCTCTCTTAAACTCATGTGGTGGTGTTACTTCCTTTGAAGTGCCACTCCCCTGTTCAGTCCTTTATCTAGGAAGCAATCTGTCACAGCAGGAGCAACTCCAACCTTGATAGCTTTACAACACAGACTGCGGAAGTGTTGCAAGGATCACACTTGCATGTCAGCCTTACTCATCTAAAAGTTTACGACCCCAGCCCTGCTTTTTATGATTCCCTGTCTCTTCAGTGTTTCTCCTATCAGTTACATCCTCTTCCTGAGATGTGCCCAGACCCCTCTGTCAAGTGACCTATTCAGAATCACTGTGCTTTTGAAGTGCACAAGAGAGCCTTGTTCTTCCCCTCCTCCAGTGTGTGTGTGTGTGTGTGCCCCACCCAGCTCTCAGGAATGTGGCAATCTACAAATCTGTCTGGGAGGGCTTTTTTTCCCCTTTATTTGCCTTTCCAAGGCCCTGGGTTTCCATTATTGAACCCGCAGGTCTCCATGCATTATACCCCTCACAGGCACATATGCTTCACAGCATGCAAACACACACTTGCTGCTCTGCGCTACATGCTAACCTGATATGTAGGGCAAGGGCATGTTAAACGCACAGCAGTAGAACTTTGCATGGGTGGTTCGGTAGGCCCCAATCCATTGACACGAGTTAAAAAAAAGCCTGTTTGCAGAACTGACTCTCATTATTAAAAAAGCACAGTATACTGCCACCACTGTACTTGTGCTACTTAACTCTTGGTAAAGGCAGTAGACCTTCACTAATTCAAAGTTTGTGCTTTGGGCACCCCTCCCAGTCAAACCAAACCCCAATCCATGAGGCCGGCCTAGGTAATGGTGCACACGCATGACCTGTGTTCGCCCATGACAGAAAATCAGTACTAGGGATTGAGATATGGTTACAGGTGAGGTACTTCAGGGAGGGGTGCACGCCGATCACCATGTAGAGTACTTTTCTATCCTAACAATGACTTGTAAGAGGCAAGCATTATCTGCTTGTACGAAGTGTAACAAACACCTAAAGTATAAATCATGAAGTCACACTTGACTCTCAAAAAACTGTCATCAACTGGAAACACAAGAAGCATTGGCAAAACCCAAATGTCTCGCCTACACGAGCTATTGGCCTTGTCAATGTTTCTAGCCATGTTGCACAGCAGCATGACCACCACACCAAATTGCTCACATAAAACTTGCTCCCACAGCTGAAACACAAAACTTAATTTTTTTCCTGAACACTCTTGGCCGAACTAGAATCAGCCATGCTTTGCCAATGCTTGTTTATTCTGGCATGACTGGAGGGTGGGAGAACGCAAGCTACAATGTGGGGAGGGGGAAAGCAACACGGGCGGGAGGGGGCAGCCAACAACGTGTGGTGGAAGGCGGCAGGCAATAACGCAGAATTGGGTGAGACTGAGCAGGCAGCAACAACTCTGGGCGGAGTGGGAGGGGGCAAGCAAAATGCAGGATGGGAGGGGGCAAGCAACAATGCGAGACGGGAGGGGGAGCAAGACGAGGCATGAGGGGGTAAGCAACAACGCAAAATGGGGCACAAGGGGGTAAGCAACAATGCAGGAGGGGGTAAGCAACAATGCAGGAGGGGTAAGCAACAACACAGAGGAACACGAGTAGAAACACATAAG
Organism: Calotriton arnoldi; assembly: GCA_963921515.1. Taxonomy (NCBI): domain Eukaryota; kingdom Metazoa; phylum Chordata; class Amphibia; order Caudata; family Salamandridae; genus Calotriton; species Calotriton arnoldi. The sequence goes on along the minus strand of CAWUFW010001714.1, from coordinate 1,247,966 downwards.
GGAGATGGCCTGGAACGTGCAGTGCTTCAACGAAAAGAAGAAAGTAGCTTTAAAAGCATAAGCAGTGGAAGGACGCAAGTATTTGGGCCATGCTCCAGGAGAGGGACAAACCCACGAAGAGGAAGTGAAGCAAGGAAATGAGTGACAACAAAGCCAACCAGTGGTAAGCAGTGAGCGGTAAACTATAATAGTTTATAACGTAAAAAGCGAATGCATTTTATAGATGAAAAAGATGGGATCCGAAGAGCTGTTCAAAGAAGGGTAAACCGAAAAGGCCTAGAAATTCAGAAACTTAATATATTTAGCAGCACACCTAATTAAGGGTGTCATGTCGACATAACATTGAGAAGAATCTGGGGGAATATTGTAGTCCGGATCTTCAGACATTCAGAATATAGTAATGTAGAGGATGGGGTGAATGAAGAGGAAAAGATATGATAGGAAATTAGGATACAGTACCCATGACATAGTAGGGTATCCCGCTCATTCCACACTACCAGACCATATTTTCGCATCCCAGACAGGTCTAAAAAACATGTAGTGGCTCAAATTTAGGTTATACAGCTAGAGGAAGAATATTGTTACTTGCTCGAAACTCACTACAATGGAAGAACTAATTCTTGCCTGTGCCATAGTGCAACTTATCAAGGAAACTTTAAAGACATACCCTACTGCGAAAGGAAGTATAGACAGTCACCACATAAACCTATATATGAAACAAATTCACTTACAGTGACCAATGCTTAAAAACATTAATTCCTGCAGTTGCAAATACCACATTTACTGTAATTGGGAAGGGTCACACACCCAGGTTTACAGTGTCTGTTGTGGCTCCTAAAACATGAGTTTGGACGTCTAGATTAACAGTGAGGTGTATGGAAATGCTAAGGGAAGAGAGTAGCCTACTACATGCAAGGTTTGTGTGCTCTATTTGTAAATTGCTGCTGTAACACTAATCCCCAGCAATATCCACAAGATGTTAATACTGCTCTATTACATTTACCTTATTACCTAGTCATTTAAGCTATGCTTCTATGCAAATGCATTTGGCAACTCTTTCATCATGCATATTGGAGCACATAATAAAACGCTCTTACCAGTCAAGTTATTCATGCGTTTATGGATGGGTCAAAGGGCTGTATCCTCTGTGTCGGATATCCCCTCTTACATGGAATCTAATTAATAGTTCCAAGTATGCTTATAATGCTTCCTTTGGGGAACCAGACAATATTAGAACAGGTCAAAATGACTTTTTGATAGCTATTAGATCTTTATGAAGTGTTGGTGAAACACAGGTACTTTGTTAAGCGTCCTTAATGTAGTATATAGACATAGACGTTACAAGATTAACTAAGAAAAGCAAGCAGGTTTTTTTTTTATTCACATGCTTTTAAATGTTTAGGAAGGCTGTCGCAAAGTGTGCAGTTGTTAGATGAATTATAGGGACTGTTCACTCCTGGTTACATAGAAATTGATACATAAGAGTTTACTATCCAGTCTGAGCATATTCCATTAGAAAGTAAGGTGCTTAGTTAGCATACATAGAACTTGTCTCTAAGTGACACTTGCAGCAGCATAAATCTAACTTTGCTAAATATTATTGGGTAAATATTTAATGATGTCTTGAGGCAGCAGTTGGGCAAACTATATTAACACATTAGTTTGCTAATGCTCCCTCTGCACACATGCTTCCTTAGGAAAGATGATGCTATACAGTTGATCCATAGCTTGTGAAAGAGGTCTACAACTCAAAAGAAACTAGTTCCATAGGTACAAAACATTGGTTGAAAAATACTGGTCACAATGGTCACACATTGCTACGAGCGAGGAATTTTGATAAGCGATCTATGTGTTAATATATCGGTTCACAAAATTCGGTATCGTAGTGGGTTGCAATTTGACCTGCCTCATCAGTATTCATGAGGTAGGTTACAAATTGCATATTCCTACAATCGCTGGCCATCACAGGAATGTCCGCAAACAACCATGTCAGTGATGGATTTTTAAATAAATTATTTTTCATAAATTCAGCTTCTTTTACTTAAAGTAAACTGGGCTGTTTAATAAAAAAAAAAAAAAAAGGAAAACCTTTCCCTTTTGCGATTATCATAGCACCCCGTGTTGGGAGTCGCTAAAATGCTAATATTTAATGATCGGATTTTGGTCTTAAAACAGTGATACATACCATAATGAATTGCTGTTTGAAAGGGATGCCCTAAATGCACCCCTTAGAAATAGGGATTCCATAGCCATTTCTAAACCCTTTTTAGGAGTTGGAAAAAAAGTTATTGACTTCGAAAATGGGTTTAGTACATTATAAAAAAAAAGCATTTTTTATGGTTTCAAAATCCAAATCTGAGCTTTTGCAACAATAAAAATGCTTCTTCTGGCCATTAGTTTCTTACCTTGACCTATACTTTTGTAGTTGGAACTATTCCACTTCTACGTCAAACCTCACACCGTCGTAGTGAAGTGGAGCAGCGTACTACTTAAAGAGAATATTGACCATGACAATTCATTACACAATTTAACATTTTCTCTACCAGGGTTTTACTGTATTCTTGTGCATTCTGTCAAATATTTTTATTTCCTTAAGGCAGTGAAAGTGTTGAGATAAATTCGTCCTCGCACATCACTAATGGGGAAACTGAAGAAAGTGGCAGTAATGTAGGGAAGCATTTAGAGCTTGCATTAGATGTTTTGAGCTGAAGCCCAAAGTAAAATAAAATGTAAAAAATTGCTGTGTTCCCAGATCCAACCAATAGATAGCACAGTAGCGTGCTACATGTGAATGTGGAATAAGCTGAGCTACAATACTACAGATAAGTAACTAGTTTCCTTTTTAGCTGCACACTGCAATGGGAATCCTCCTAAGAGCTATATTCACCTCATGATTTGAACCTTCAGTGTTTTCTGATGCTGAAAAACTACTTGTTAGCTACTGGGGAAAAATAATATATATATTTTTTTTAATGCAGCGTGTCCTGAGCATCCAGGGTATGATGCTGATCTTTTTGGTTCATAGTTGTTTCATTCCAAATAAATGAGGTTTCTTGCTCTCCTAGCCTGGAGTATCCTGTTGGTGCCTTATGCCCATTGGCACATGCAGGCCTTCCAAAGGAACTTTTGCATTCAGTTTAATTAGCACTCGGTAGGTATCTCAAAAACAACATCTGCTTGTCGAAGGAGGCAGCTCAGGGCCTTCAGTGGTTGATGAAGGACAACCTTATGTTGTAGGCCCTTCTCCCTACCCCAGCTGGAGCTCACAGTGGTGATGGATGCTGCTAACTTTGTCCACCTCCACATTCATGCCCTGATGCCATCAGTTGAAACCTATATGCTAATTTATGGCGTACTTCATATATTCCTCAGTTGATTGAATTAAATACAAATAATTTTTTGCTATCCTAAATATAATATATATAATGTATACAATTACATCTGTTGACTTGCATAAATATCACGTATCACATTTGAATAGATAAAATTGTTGCTATATGTGAATGCGTAACACTATTTACATGTAATTTCGTAATATCTTAAATAATCTTTAGATTTTCATGCCTCTGTTCTTCCCCCTGTTATAATTCACACATTCAGCATCTTCCTCACTCCTATCTTGATTTGCCCTTTTGCCACTCCATTGCCCTCTCATTTTCCTTACAAACTACTACACTTTCCTTATTCTACATAGTTCTGTCCTCCTCAGTTTTATCATATTTACTACTTTCAAAGATTCTATCGGCTCCGAATATACTGACATATATTTAGAACTGCACAAGGTTTTTTATTTTTATCTTCTGCCCAACTTTGACATACCTTCTCACAGCCCTGTTTTTATCATACCTCCTCGTTGTAAGCCTCTTGTTTTTTGTCAATTCACCTTCTCAGCGCATCTCCATCTATGTACATTTCCATGTCCACCTCACCTGTGGTTAAACTTGTTCTAGTTTTTCCTTCCTCTCAATAATTGAAATGGTGAATATCCTGTGAGTATGTGTAGTAGTTCTTTATGTCCATATCATTTGGTTCACAAACTCCACAAAAGGTATACAGTTAGTCACAGCAGCTTGAATGTTGTCCTTTATCACTATATTGATTAATTCAACTAAACCATTGCTTTTGGATTACATACAGCCATCCTCCTATCTTAAAGATACTTCTCAACCTCATGAGACCAAAACTATCCCCCTTTATCCGACATGAGTTTTTTCTGAATATTCTTCACTAAGAAATCTCTTTCACTTTGCGACAATTCAATTCCAAACCCCTTCAAATAATAATTAACCATCACCACAATACATTTGTTCTCTGTGCCCAAGAAGTTAAATGCACCCATAGAATCCACTACTACATTGGCCCATGGCCTCACTAGACGTTTTACTGGTTTCAAAATTCGCACACGAATTCTGTGTATCTTGTTGCAATTACCGTAAATACTGCAATCCATTGCCTTCTTTTCAGCCACCTTTTTAAATTCTGACCATGAAAATAAATACCTAAGTAGTTTGGTTGTTGCCCATGTGACTCCAGTGTGCAGCACAAAATATTTTTTCTCAAATGCTGGGAGGAATTAATCTATTTCCTTTACTCATTTCCCAAACATTCTTGCTCTGTTTCTCACTGACATTTTTGTAACCCTCCTAACATATAGGCCACTCATTCCTTATCCATTTACCCTTGTAAATCTTCATTCACTGGCCCCTCCTATACCTCCTCTTTAAATGTATCCACTTCCATGGTTCCGACAACTGCCACCCATCCTTTGTATACTAGGCTTTATGACATTTCAAGGATTTGCGGAGTCAACACAGGGGAACTAACAGAACGTCCAGGCATGCATAAATAAATTTCACAAAAAAACACTGCACTTAATCTGCCCCATGTGCAAAATCGTAAGTGTGCCTTCCGTTTTTACAAAACAGGACCCGTTTTGCATGTGTATCTCAATCACCTTTGAGATGACACTTTTTCACTTTTATTTGACTTGGACTTCAGTTGAGTTTATTGCTTGGTGAGTGTCATCAAACGTCTCCACTGTTATAATTAGGGCTCATAGTCCAGATTTTATATGGAAAGCCAAGTTTATTTGATAACTCCCCAGGAGATTACCAGGGCAGCACCTCTTATAATCCAGTTTACCTCTAACTCTGTCCACCACATTCCATGCCTTGATGGCATCAGTTGCAACCTACATAAGAGAGCATGGTTTCTTTTTCCTCAGTCCCCCACTTGACAGATCACCCCGAAGCTTTCCAAAGAAAAAGCTGAGGTGGAATAGACTTATTCGTTTTTGGAAAGTTTGGCGAAGATTCTTAAAACAGTGCCAATGTTACAAGCAAACAAATAAAATCTATTTCCTATAGAATTGTGGTCCTAACTATAACTAACCAGTGGCGAGTATTACAGAGTAGCGGTAGCAGCCACTTTATAGTTAGCGTTACCAAAGATGGGAATCCCTCTGATTTGTCACCATTAATAACTTTGCGCCCATTCAACAAATCTCCACCAAATTTAGCAGACCTAGTCTTCCTTTTACGTTGGTGTTTGATGTAAAGTTTCACAGTGATTGGTCAAGGGGGTGCAAAGATAAATAAGGGTCCCAAAATACATTTTTCCACCAATGCATTTTCCATAGACTTGTGTACCTCGCAAAGCGCAAAAATGGCTGACCGGATTTGCATGGAATTTGGCAGGATTAGACATCATGGTGCGCAGAGGATCAATTTGGCTACAACAGGTAAGTAGGCTAAGTATTTTTTAAGTATAAGGCATTTTAACTTGGTGATATCTGTCACCGTATTTAGGTGAACTTTTGCAGGAGTACCGCGGTACAAGGCGATGAGAAATCATTTGGTGATTGGCTAATGACTGCCTTTACAAAGGTTAAAGGCATGTTGTTTTTAGGTACACTTTACCTGTGTTCTGCGTTTCGCCCTTAGGTGTAGGTAAGTATTAGATTTGATATTTTTCCCCTACCTATTGCCACTTTATTAATGTCGTAATAAGGTGGGAAAAATATAAGTTTCTATATGTTTTAAAAATATATGGAGTATCGCAATACTGCCTCTAGTTAACGTCTGTACCCCAAAAAAATATAAAAACAAATACTCTAGTACACTATATTTTACAAGTGTAGTGTACTACAGTGTATTTTTCACTTTTAACGTATTTAAATCTTCACTAAAACGTCTATGGAGTACCGCAGTAATACCTACAAATTACTGTGCTACTTAAAAAAAATGTTTTGTATGTGCTGTTCTTTCTAAACAGTTGTAAAAATATACATAACATTTTTTTATGCATTTTCTCTTCCTATTAATACTTTAATAAAGTGGTAACAGGTAGGGAACAACAAGAAAACCTACTGCTTACCCTGAATGCAGAAAAACACAGACAAAATGTGCTGAAAACCACATAGCTGCCTTTTACATTTGGTAAACAGTCATAAGCCAATCACATACTGCCTTATCATTTGCAAGTACTGCAGTATACCGTGGTACAGTGTATATAAACAAGTGTTTTAAAAATAATAACTTTAACACTACTTAAACTGTTTACTCCTCCTACCAAAAATTAAGATTTACACCAAATATATTTTCCGGCCACATTACATCTACATCCGTTAAAACACTTTCACGCTATGTCTGTTTCAATTAACACACTCGACTGTACGCCACTACACTCTGCCACTCCGATGTACAATACTACACTCTACACTGTTAGACTGTCCACCATTTTAGTGTACACCGCTGCACTGTACGCTGTTCCTCTGTACGGCATTCCACTATATGGCATTCCACTCTACGACAATCCACTGTGTGCTCTTACACTGTACACCACTCTATTCTACAGCATTACACTCTATGCTACTACACTTTTTACCACTACACTCCATGCCACTCTACGCCGATCCACTCTACCGTACTACTCTATGCTAGTCCATTGTGCCACTCCACTACTACGCTGTTACTGTACACCACTCCATTTTATAACGCGCCACTCGACGCAACTCCACTCCTCTATATGCCACTGTACTTTATGCCACTCTACGCCACTATATGCCACTTCACTCTACATCACTACACTGTACGCCAGTAACACTAAACGGTATTCCACTCCACGCCACTCTGCAACACTCCACGCCACTCCACAGTACGCTATTACATTACGTCACTAAAGTCTACTCCACTACACTCTACCCTGTTCCACAACACGCAACTCTACCTCACTCCAGTCTACGCTATTACACTGTATGTTGGTGACTGCACGACACTCCAGTCTACGCCACTCCACTGTACTCTACTACACTGTATGCCAATACACTCTACACTATTCCACTGTATGCAACTCCGCTGTACGACACTCCACTCTGCTTTCAACTCTAGGCCACTCCATTGTAATATACCCCACTCTGTGCCTCTCAGCCCTCTGTGCCTCTGAGCCCTCTGTGCCTCCCCCCTCGGTCAATCCACTCTACCCTATTCCACCGTACAACACTACTTTATGCTATATCTCTATATAAGGCTCCACTCTTTCATTACACTGTATGCTAGTAACACTCAACGTTATTGCACTCTTCTCCACTTCACTGTACGCTACTCCACTGTATGCCACTTCATGCCACTGCACTGTACTCTATTCTACTTTATGCCACTACACTGCACAACACAGTTCACTATAACAGTGTACACCACAACAGTCTACCCCACTATACTCCACCCCGCACCCCTCTACAACACTCCACGGTATTCCACTGTATGCCACTACACTGTACCTCACTCCATTCTGTCACTCCGCGCCACTTTCCCCACTACACTATACGCTATTCCACTGTACACCACGCCGCACCATTTCACTCTCCCCACTCCACTATACGCTATTCCACTCTACGCTATTATACTGTTTGCCACTACACTGTACCTCGCTGGACTGTATGCTGCTCCACTGTACACTACAGCACTCTACACTATTACATTCTACCACACTTCACTCTTCGCCATTTCACTGAACGCTATTTTACTGTACGCAACTCCATGACACTCCACTCTAAAGCACTCTACTATACCCCACTCTACTGTGCTGCACTCCTCTGTATCACTTCATTCTACTCTACTCCAAGATACTATACACTGACAGTACACTTTACAACACTCGCCTACACTCTACTGACCACACTCCACTTAACATTCAACCCGATGACCGTAAGCGATACGATTTCAAAATCGTTTATTAAAAATAAATATTGATATTCAGTAAATCAAAACAAAAAATAAACCTTTGTTAGTTAGGAAAACATTATTCTCTATACAAACCAAACTTATAATACCCAAACATTAGAAATAGTTAAGTTATAGTTGTGCCTTAAATTATAACTTACGCACCACCTTTAAATTAATATAGCTTTATTTATTCTTTAGCTACAAACAAAAGTTAAAGTACAGAAATTTTTTAATTTCTAAATTTATACTGTTAATTTATCATTTATGCAACATCTTTAAATTACACCTTGCGCACCTCCAAACAGTGTATTCAACTCAGTTTCCACTCTATATTAACTAGAACTCGCCACTCTACCATGCAGTGTGCTCTCACAAAAGATTTAATTTGCAATGTCAGTACTGTTCTTTTAAATTCTATTATTTTACAATGTATAAGTGAAATAATATAAAACAGTATAAGCAGTGCATGTAGACAGTGCAAGTTCTCAGTCAGGAAAGTGTTTTATTATCAATACTGCATTGTACAGAACATACTTTGGTGAGGGACAAATCTTTAACATTTAAGCTCTATAAAGATGCTTTCCACATCTAATCATCCCCTAATAAGGATTCTCTGTCTCGTACAGTCAGATTCTTTTCTCATCACAGCCTATCCAAAACAGATAATTGAGATTTAGATCATCGGACATTAGCAATTCATAGTGGTCCAGTTTGGCCAAAAGTTGGCTGAAGGGTGTTACCTAACACATGGCTCCATGAGCTGCTCCTCTGACAGGAAAGATCTCGGGTGTTTTCAGTACTCCCATTGATTGATGCTTCTGCTTTGAAGACAGCAAGAGCCATTCCATATTAGGTTCAGAAACTTTGGGGATATGCATAAGTCAGCCGTAACCTCAACACAAGATGTAATCATTCTAGGAGGAATGTTGGTACCTGCTGAAGGAAAAATTTACCCATCAGCAAATTGAACTTCCAAAATAACGTCTATGCCTGCAATATTAAGGCACAAAAAAGTCTCTTCTACCAGTCTTAGTAAGGTGCTCCTAGTAACTATGGCTCCATGCATCTCCCTAATATTTGCTGTATAGGAATCCAAGAGATGCAAGAACAGCTGAATGAACAATGGAAAGAGGGCAATTTAGCCCACATAGTAGGTGTACATGTCTCTCTCAAAGAAACTGCTGTTCACACTTCCAAGCAATTGGCCTTTCAGAAACCAGAACCATGTTTTGCAATCCACACAGACATTCCTGGGATGTTGTAAGCTTATCTAGAACATAGTACAATCAGACACAGGAATTGGCTTCTGATGAGAAACTTAATATCAACATCGTGGAGCTGAGCGCTATCTGCCTTGCACCCCAAACCTTTATTTAATAAATGACCACAATCGAATTCAAGGCAACAAACCTTGTTTGTTTCACACCCCTTAAGAAGAAAACAATGTCAAATCGGTTGTCAGCAGAAAAGGACACATTAGACTTCCGTTTGAATAAGCTGAAAATCTTATAGGCTTTAAGATAAAGGAACTCATTTCTTAATTTCAGAAGGTGTTTGAACGACTGTCTTTCTCATGGATACTTCTGACTACAGATTTCTACAGAATGCTTTCAGGTACCAGACTAGTTATAGAGCTATTTTTAGCAGTGTTCCCGTGTGGTAGTACGTGGTGGCTTATGGCTGTTCATGGCTCCCCTGGGACTTCGTACCACCCTGGAATTGATAGAGCAGAGCTGCAAATAAGAACCACCTTTGTGCCCTGAAATGTATTATTTTCTACCTGTCTATGCAGATCCAGAGCTCAGCTCCCAACTTTGTCGATTTTCTGATGACTCCAAAATTTTCCCTGACGTGAGCCAAGGAAAACATCAACCCTGGAAACAACAGGATTCAAGGTGTGCCTCAACTGCAATACACCGAACTCGTTCATGGAACAACACAACATTTGCCTATGGTGCTTGGGCTTCTGCTACAATCTGAAGTCCTGCAATAAGTTTGTCGTCATTCATACCAAGGCAAATCAGTGAGTGGGAGGTGCAGCATTACATTGTTGAGCATAAGGAGAGGTAACTTTTGAAACAGAGCTCCAGTCCCGCTTCATGTCACAGAGCCATTCTCAGTCAGGAGGCCTGTCCTGCACAAAGTCCTGTTCTGCTTAAAGTCTTCCGTTATGTCAAAGTCAAACGTGTGATAATTCTAAGAAAGCCAAGTTGAACTCACCGCCGTCCTGTCACTCAAAGTACCTTCTGACCCATTTGGTCTCACCTGTGGTTCTGGCGTGCTTTGAATTTCATAGGCTGTTGTCAACTCTGCAGCAAAAAGTGGCATTCAAAGATGCCACTCTGCAACTTGTTCAGCTGCTGCTGGCTCCCTCAGGTGCATCCCCCACAAAGCCACAACTGGCCTTTGTTGGAGTTCCATTGGCTGACCTACGTCGGCCTTCTTTTGGCCTTGTGGCCGGGCCCATAATTAAGCCAGTTCAAACCTCCAACCTGGCCCCAGAGTTAATGCCAGTTCATGCCGTGCCAACGCCAATAGCAACTTCACTGGTACAAGTATTCAGATCCAATTGTGATAGCAGTCTCACCCAGGACAGGTGGTGGCCCATGCCAGGCCTCTGACGCGCTGTGAAATAATGAATGTGCAACCACTGGTTGTACAACCAGACCCTTAGCCTTGAGCTCTCTTGCTGGCAGCATTATCAGACGCTCGATGCTCGCTCCAACTATGTGGAGCATACCTAATGTTCTCACGACTGTGATCAGGAGCAGCCAGTGTGATCCTCGCTCATAGCACTAATGAAGGGCTGTAATTAGACTTGCAAAATTCCAGTGGGCCAAGTAATTCACTGGAGACAGTGCTTAGCAGAAGTACTGATTTGCAATTGCCTACTCTGGAAACTTAAGCTAATTTATTGACAGAAATTCCAGGCTCTTCTTTATCTGAGCCACTGCTACCATTTAACAAGGCTCTTCAGGACATCCTCAGGGCACCTCAATGTCATGCTCAACCCTTCCTGTCAACCAACCTTTGACTAGACTGCACAGGAAAGATCCTGACTTTCTGAGGAGACATCCCAAATGCCTTAAAGCCTTGTGATACAGGTATCCAAAAGTATTAAGTCCAAATGTTTTTCTAGTGAAACCCCGGATAGGGAGTCGAAACGTATTCATGCCTTTGGTAAGAAATAGTTTTGCAGCGTGAATCTTTCTGGATTCACTATGCTGTGCATTATTCCGCCATCTCGTGGTTGGGTCCAAATTCGTAGTTTTTTCTTTCTTTCTTTCTTCTTTTTTTTTTTTTTTTTTTTGTTGGCCCAGGTGGGCGGCGACGCCCCCACCATTTGGTGTCCTCGGTGACGTCGTCGCGCTTCCTGCGGAAGCTCCCACCTTTGGTCGCCATCTTCAGATTCTTTTTTCCGCCGTGGGGTCTGGATCGTCGACGAGAAGTTCCAGAAAGTTGGACGAAGAATCTCGAGAAGTTGAAATAATCACCAAAAGATCGTTTCCTGAAGACACCGGACGAGGAGACGAGTACAGGAGAGCGACGAGAAGGACGACGAGGTAGAAGGTCCACGACCAAAATCTCGACGCCTACAGAGAATGCGCTCACAGGGGCCCCCTGAGCGCGGGTATGGACAAGACACCGTTTAAGTTTTGCCAAAACTGTCACCACAAGTACGCCCAGAAGGACCAGCACCCAGTCTGCAACCTCTGCTTGCCGCTCGACCACATCAGCGAAGACTGCAACGCGTGTTCGGCGTTCACCCCGAAAACCATCCGGGTGAGAGAGAGGCAAAGAAGGGCGAAACACAACATGCAGGGCCAGGGAGCACCTCCATCGCTCCGAGACCTGGGCCTCTCGAGTGGAGAGGAAGACAACATCGCAGAGGGACCGGAGGACTGCTCAGTCGTCGAGGTCCACAAGAAAACTTCGAAGGAGGTAAGGGAGACGTCGACCCCGAAGCACCCAAGCGACACTCTCAGAAGTGAAGCCAAGTCCTCGAAGGGAGCGTTGCCGCCGAAACACTCGACGAAAGCAACAGCAACCAAGGACAAACAACCGAGCGGATCCTTCGTGAAGGACTCCGAATCGGCAAAAGCCTCCGAAAAACCAAGGGCGTCGAAGGTAACCTCCGAAAAGGAAGCCTCGACACCCAGAAAGGAAGGCCCGGCGTCATCCTCGACGTCCGAGACCGCGAAGAGGGGCGCTTCAGCCGTCGACGCCGAAAGGGTCCACGAGATGGAGAAGAAGAAGAGAAGGCTCGAAGCAGAGATGGCGAGCATCCTGCAAAGGAAAAAAGACTTCGATGAAAAAATGAAGCAATACGCCATTCCGTCGAAGCCAGCACGCGAAACACTCGCGGAGGGCGACAACGAAGACATCGAGCCCCCTAAAACCCCGAACCGCTCGACGAACAGGGCGAAGAGGACTACTACTTGAAGCCGAAGGCGAAGAAGAGTTCCAGTCTTACCGGGACTCGGCGCCCTCGGAAGAACAAGACCTAGACTGGCAAGACCTCGACGCAGAATCACCAGAAGAAGGGGTAGACTCTTATCCCTCGAGGCCTTCGCCGCCAGACGACATTGGAGCCTACAATGTGGTCGTCCAAAGGGCTGCAGCAACGTATGGCGTCGAAATGCAAGAGGAGAAGGTAAAGGCATGTTTCCTTTTGGAAACCCTACTTCCTCAACAAACAAGGTCCCAGTTCCTACCCATGCTCCCTAGCGTCCTGGACCAGGGAAGGGAGGCCTTCAAAGAACCGGCAGTCTGCAAGGCTGTTACACCAAGGAGCGAAAAGAAATACAAGCACTCCTCTAAAGACCCTGCGTACATACAAGGGGTCAGTGCCAGCAGACTCCATTATCACTGCAACGGCCAGGAAAAGGGCAAATGTGCCCACTAACACAGGTCCACCTCCAGACAAGGAGAGCAAACGAATGGACCTCACAGGACGAAAGGTGGAGAGGAACGCAGCCATACACTGGCGCATCGCCAACTCCAACGCCCTCATCAGCAGGCATGCATACCAGCATTGGGATGAAATGAGCCAGCTCATAACACACCTACCACAACAACACCAACAAAGGGCTAATCACCTAGTGGAAGAGGGCAAGGCTATCGCAAACACTTGCCTAAAATCAGCCTTGGACGCAGCAGAGAACTCCGGCAGGCAGATGATGATAGGGGTGACCGAAAGGAGACACGCATGGCTCAGGATCTCAGGTTTCAAACCTGAGGTACAAAGCAACATCCTGAACACGCCATTCGACGGCCAGAAACTGTTTGGAGCCCCAGTGGACGAGAAGTTAACGCAGCTCAAAAAAGACAATGAAACTGCGACGTCCATGGGAGCACTGCAATACAGGGGGATGAGAAGAGGAACCCCCTCAAGGTGGCCCAATGGTAGAGGGGGCAATGCGCCCGCCACTTCCCACCAATCTCCCCAACAAGGATACCAGGGGAACAACCAGGGCCAAAGCCAACGGGGACAACAGCAGCAAAATTGGCAGTATCAACCCAGAGGACGGTCCTTTCGAGGGCGCGGGTACGGACGGGGACAATCCCGAAGAGGGGGTCAGCAGCCCACCTCAAAGTGACTCCATAAACAAACCAAACCCTCCCCTTTTAACACCAAGGGAGAGGAGAAGTCAACAGAAGGACAAAATAAGAAACACACACAGCAAACAAATAACCACCGAGCATACAACCCCGGTGGGGGGCAGAATAGGAAACTTCCTCACACAATGGAGGGAGATTACCACGGACAAGTGGATACTGAACATCATACAGCACATCATACAGCACGGGTACTGCATAGAACTCCAAAGACACCCCCCGGGCAAAAAACCAAGACACCGGGCAATTCCCGCAAGGGAGCTCGCCCTCCTACGTCTAGAAGCAGAGGAGCTGCTACAAAAAAGAGCAATAGAACCAGTTCCAATCAACGAAAGGAACAGGGGAGTCTACTCAACGTACTTCCTAGTGCCAAAGGTAGACGAAACACTAAGGCCAATACTGGACCTCAGATTCCTCAACAAGTTCGTAAAAATTCAAAATGACGTCACTTCAGGAAGTAATACCCCAAATCCAAGAAGGGGATTACATGGCGACCATAGACATGAAAGACGCATATCTGCACATACCCGTCAACCACAAACACAAACGTCTACTAAGATTCGTGATTGGCCACAATCACTACCAGTTCACAGTGCTAGCCTTCGGGCTCAAAACCGCACCAAGGGTTTTCACAAAATGCCTTGCAGCAGCGGCCCTACGGAGAAAGGGCATACATGTATACCCCTACCTCGACGACTGGCTTGTGAAAGCAGGATCATACAGACACTGCAAGGATCACATCAAACAAGTCATACAAACACTGTCCAGACTAGGTTTCTCAATACATTGGGAGAAATCGTCAACAGAACCTCAGCAGATCAAAATATTCTTAGGGGCACAAATCGACAGCACACAGTCCAAGGTGTTCCCCAGCGACAAAGAGAACTATAGCGCTCCTGAGGGAAACACGTCATTACCGCAAGGGGCAAGTTCTGACAGTGAGGACGGTGAGCAGACTAATGGGAATGATGGCATCATGCATCCACCTAGTCCCACATATCAGGCTGCACATGAGACCGTTCCAAGAATGGATACAGCAGAAGTGGTCACAAGCGACAGGGAGTTGGGAAGATCTAGTGGTTGTCACACACGCAGTGCAGCAAGAAATAGCGTGGTGGTAGGAAGAGAACATATTATAGGGGAAGCCATTCACACAGCCAACTCCAACAGTGACCATCACAACAGACGCCTCACAGCAGGGCTGGGGCGCGCACATGGACAGACTCCGCGTCAGGGGGCTGTGGTCACAACAAGATGCAGTGAAACACATCAACTACCTAGAACTAAAAACTGTGTTCCTAGCCTTAAAAGCCTTTCAGAAGCAGCTTTACGGACAGCGAGTGCTGATACAAACAGACAACACAACCACCATGTTCTACATCAACAAACAAGGTGGAACACAGTCAGCACCGCTATCAAGCCTGGCACAAGAGATTTGGAGATGGGCCATCCCTATAAGGATAGACCTACTGGCAATACACCTTCCAGGAATAGACAATGTAGAAGCAGACCGACTCAGCAGGCAGACGTCTGCGTCCCACGAATGGGAACTCAACCAACAGGAGGTGCAGCGGCTGTTCCAAAAGTGGGGTACACCACGGATAGACCTGTTTGCAACACTCCAGAATGCAAAATGCCAACATTACGCATCCAGACAACCGGACCAAAGGTCCCTAGGGAATGCGCTATGGATAAGTTGGTCGAACGAATTTGCATACGCTTTTCCCGATACCACTGTTACACAAGGTACTCAGCAAATGCAGGAGCAGCAGCATGACACTCATACTGGTGGCACCTCAGTGGGCCAGACAATCATGGTTCTCACAAATAATGGAAATGGCACAGGAACCAGCGCACAGGTTCAGCAGAAGGAAAGACCTCCTAACAATGCAAGAAGGAAAAGTGCTCCACCCAGAACCAGAGAGCCTCAGCCTAGCAGCATGGCTCCTGAGGACCTAGAATTCGCACACCTCAAGCTACCACCAAGCACCATGGCAGTACTCAGAGAAGCAAGGAGACCCACTACAAGAAAATGCTACATTGCAAAGTGGAAAAGGTTCTCGCAATGGTGCATTAAAGAGGGACTGCAACGAAAGGTCACAAAAGAATCAACGGTACTACAATACTTAACGCACCTACTACACAGCGGGCTAAGCTACTCGTCACTAAGGGTTCACTTAGCAGCCATAGTGGCCTACACCAGGGGAGAAGCGGGGAAAAGTTTCTTCACCTCATAGGTGGTCAAAAGATTCCTGGAGGGAGCTAAAAGAATAGCCCCCCCAAAAAGGATGCCAGCCCCAAGCTGGAACCTCAACACTGTGCTAACACAGTTGATGAAATCACCATTTGAGCCCATACACAAGACCACACTGCACATGCTCACACTAAAGACGGCATTCTTGGTGGCTATCACGTCACTGCGAAGGGTCAGTGAACTGCAGGCTCTTACACTACAAGAGCCCTACTTGCAAATACACAAGGACAGAATTGTCATGAGAACGGACCCACATTTCCTGCCAAAGGTGGTGTCGCGGTTCCATATTAACCAGACAATACAGATACCAAGTTTCTTCCAGAAACCATCAACGCCCACAGAAAAGGCGCTACACACGCTAGACGCCAGAAGGGCAGTGATGCACTACATAGAAAGGACGAAGGAATGCAGGAAAACAAAACAACTCTTCGTTTCCTTCGCAAGCAGTTTCTTGGGACGACCAGTAACAAAAATACCATAGCACGATGGATTGCACAAGCAATACAACTCTGCCACAAGCAGGCAGGACAAGAATTACAGGAGCCGCCCAGGCTCACTCAACAAGGAAGAAGGGAGCAACGGTTGCGTTCCTAGCGAACACACCTATACAAGACATTTGCCAAGCGGCAACATGGTCTTCCGTGCACACGTTCACCAAACACTACTGTGTTGATATCCAGATGAACAAAGAGGCACAAGTAGGACAGAAGGTCTTACAGCACATTTTCAGCAACCAATGCTCCTCTTCCACCCAACCACCGCAATAACAAAACCGCTACAAAGTCTATGCACAGCATAGTGAATCCAGAAAGATTCACGCTGCAAAACGAATAGTTTCTTACCTGTCGGTGTAGTTTTGCAGCTTGAAGACTTTCTGGATTCACTAGCGATCCCACCCGCCTCCGCCAGGAAGATAACATAGGAGGTTAAGGGTAAAACTAGACTACATACAGAGTTTAGAGGGATCAAAAGAAAAATAAAAGGATGAAAGACATAGACGACAAAACAATAACAGGAAAAGAAAAAAGAATCCGAAGATGGCGACCAAAGGTGGGAGGTTCCGCAGGAAGCGCAACGACGTCACCGAGGACACCAAATGGTGGGGGGGGCGCCGCCCACCTGGGCCAACAACAAAAAAAAAAAAAAAAAGAAAGAAAGAAAAGACTACGAATCCGGACCCAACCACGAGATGGCGGAATAATGCACAGCATAGTGAATCCAGAAAGTCTTCAAGCTGCAAAACTACACCGACAGGTAAGAAACTATTTGTTTTCCTTGGCTATCTTTGGCTTATTTGAATGTGCAGTGCCTTCTGGACAGGTGCACCCATGCCTTATGTGACATGGCCAGCAAGATCTCCTCTGCTATTCCTGAGGACCTCAGGAGGTCATCGGCTCAAGCAATCCAAGAAAGACAGGATAAAGGAAAGTGTGTGTTGTGTGTAGGCCTGAACACCACTGCCTGCATACGTTTTTCTGTTGGCACCAGTGTAGTGCTTATTAGGCACACATAGGTGTGATAAACTGGGTTTTTAGGTGGATTTCCCAGCATTCCTTATGAACATGCCTGTCGATAAATCTAGACGGTTTTGAGGAAAGACTGACTCTGCACTTGAGCATTTCATATTCATGCCATAGCTCGATCCTTGGGGTTTTGTCCCCTGCCATACAATGCCACTAGCAGTATGTAAAGTTTAACAGCTATTCCAGAGACTGTTTACTGGCAGCATCGACCTTCCACGGAGTACCTGAATGAGAGTGGAAAAGTTGAGCAGTACTCATTTGGCAGAACTAGGAGTCATGCCACCATATCTAGGTGGCACAGGGCATCTTCGATCATTATATATGTCCTGGTTAGATTTGTTCATGCAGTGTGAAGTTTCCTCCACAATTGTCATTGAGAGACCCGCTCTGTCCGTGATGGGACACTTGCAGCCAGAAGCTTGCCTACTTGACCTAGTGTGGGGCATGTCAAGTAGGTCAAACTCTCTGATGTATTGTTTATTTTGTCATTGGCCCATCACAGCCTTCTAGTGGGTACAGTTATGGCTTACTTGTCTGCCCTTTCAAACTTATTCTGTTTGCCCAGTCTTGCCTCTCTTTTTACACCACAGTTGGTGATAAAAAATTTTAAGGGCCTGATGCTTATGTTCCCTCCAAAACCATTTGTCAGGCCTCCGTAGGCCCAAATCTAGGCTGGTGATCCTTACATGCGTGCCATTTGAGCTTATGCACTGTTGCTTCCTAGAGCTTCTGACAATCAAGACACTGATTCTTATCACCATCACTCCTGCATGTTGCATTAGTGAACTACAGTTGTTTCTCTGCAACCTCCTGACAACACTTTATTTCTGGACACATTGGTGCCTAGGACTCAGCCTTTCTTCAAGAGATGCGTCAAAGACGACTCTCCTGGACAACGGGGGTTGATGAGACCGACATTCCTTGGTACCCATATGTCGGTTCCACAGACACTGAATCCAATATTCTCCGTTTTCAGACGATAACGGGAAGACAGGCAGGAGCAGTCAATGGGTAGTCTGTGTTCCCTTCCAAACTCTGGGAAACCTGGATAGAGTACAGGCCCTGATAGGCTGGCAAGATAATGAGTCCTTTAACAACCTTGAACTGAAGCACCACGTGACCGAGGAAGGAATGGATGGAGTGAGTCTGCAAGATGTAAGGGGGGGGGAGGAAACCTACTAACGAACGGTGTGGAGCCGAGTTGGAGACTCTGAGAAGGACGCTGAGCGGTACGTTAGTCGCCATTGGAACTGAAGTTCCCTGTCTGGAGGAGAAAGCAAATCTGGCCGAGGATGAAGGAGGAAAGCCAGGAGCCACCGTCATAACGAGCCGCCCCATCACGTTCCTGGAGGAACGTGGCTTGCCCAGGTATGTCGCGATCTACTGGGAAGAAGCTGGAGACGGAAGGGTGACGGGTGGGAGGAGAGAGGGACCCAACAGACAAGGGTTCCCCTGTATGAACCGTTGCACAATAAATGCCAACAAGGCGCCCATAGTTATTTATGTTCACTGATTTAGAGTAGAGCAATTCCTCATTGAGAGCATAAAAACAAATGAGGTTTTTTTTTGCTTTGTTTTGATGAGCTAAAGTTTGTTTTGGTAAAGTCTTGATCTAGTGAAGTAACCAGGAGAAATACCAGCATTCCCTCATTTCTGTGTACACATGGTGATGGGATAGGAAGATAAGCATGACCTGGGTGTCTCCCTCATGAGCCCTTACCAAAGATAAAAAGTGCTTCAAAACCGGATCACTTCCCTGCAGCATTTGTTCTTCATTCCGAGGGGGGCATCTTTCTCCACGGTGGTCCCAGATTTCCTACTCTCGAAAAGAAGAAAATGGAATATCGTACTTGAGTTCTCATATGTTAAAATTAAAACTGATAAAATATCGCATCCAAAGACGTGTTCTGGGCTCATATATTCTGCATAGTACGTTAAGGTGGTGGTATCCTTCTATGTTGGGCAATCTGCAACCCTGATGATATTTTTCACTCCAGCACCTCCCCACCCCCCCAAAAGAAGAGATGTTCCATCCTCTTGACCATGAGATACCCTTGAGTTTCTACGTTGACTGTAAGAAAGGCCATTGTGTGAATGACAAGTTGTTTATGGGGTTCATTAGGACGCATAAAGGCAAGGTTGTGCCAAAAAGGACTCTTTCCAGGTGGATAGATCTCTGCATTAAAATCTGTTGTGCAATGCCTAAAAAGGATCTCAGAGATGGCCTCCAGAGTATTTCCATCAGGGACAATTCCAGTATAATGGGATTTGCTAGGGGGTGGCAGTTTTGTATATCTAGCTTAGAAATATATCTTAAGCAAGAAATTGTGCACTTAAATTGCGGACATATAACAGCACACTGGTAACTTAATCCAAAAATGCATTAATGATTAATTTAATACAAACCTAGTCGAGATCTGATTTATTTTGTATTCAAAATAGCAAAAATATTCGATATACAACTAATGATAAAATATCATTAGATTTTCCATTTAGCTGTTCATAATTGTCTTTTGTGGTAAATCTGATAATTTCATTTCATAAACATACGGCAGAGCAACTTGATATAGATACAATGTAATGTTGCTATCAGCTGAACATAATCTCAATTAGACATGATATTCTCTATAAACATTGATATTAATTCATAAATTTTAATCAATAGGTGATAATAGAACATATTGTGGAAGGCTTAAAAATGTAATTACGCGCGTTTCGGCGAAATGCCTTCATCAGGAAGCCGTCACATTGGTATCTGTAAAGGGACAGCAAATAGGGGAATAGTCTTCATTTGTAATATGCCTGCAAAGGATTAATTAAGTTATCATAAAAGATAAGGTTGATTTAAAAACACTTGGTGTACTTACCACCAAGTAAAACGTGTTCTATAGCAGAAGATAATTTGTGAATATGAGAAAAAGAAAGAGGAAAGTCGAGCCATTAGTACCCACTGCATAAGTAGCGGATTTTATCCACTGAAAATGTTAATGTGAGTCAGTCGATTGAGCCTTCAAACCAAGACCATGATGAGCCCTTAGCATGCTGTTACCTAAGTGGAGGGTATAGAATGCCCTAAAATTATGGAGATACCTGTACATAAGCATTGTAGTTGCGCATGGTGGCCTGATGCCACAGACGAGCCAGCTACGGATACAACATGAAGATGGGTAGGGGTGTGCCCACCGTAAAAAAAGATGACAAAGTGTCGGAAGGTACACTGTAAAATATAGTATAGGCAGCATAGTCTACAGAATATTATGGAATACAGAATTCGAGAATATTATGGGGTCTGCCCCTTACTGAGCTTCTTACCGAAATGTACTGGTATGCTCGCTTGTTTATAGCGCGATGGAAATAAAAAGGAGAATATAGCAGAAGGGGCGGTTCCTACAGCATAATAAAAGTCAATATGAGAACATGGAATAGAATTTTTGTTGGTATAAATGCTCTGCGTAGAGTTCACTATATTGCTACACTTACTAGTTCTGTGTGTGAGGATAGGCGCTTCTTAGTCACTGGTAAGCGTGTAGAAAAATATACCACAGAAGGACGATTCCTAAAGTTAAAGTAATTTGAAAGTGTGAATAAACCTTTAAACAGAATAATTTGTTTGTACCCAGGCTGTGCGTAAATGTACGAGTTACTTACCTTCAGTAACGATGTATCTGGTAGAGACGTTGTCTAGCCGCAGATTCCTTAACTTAGAATATCCCCAGGCGTCAGACTCGATCCGGAAAATTTTTGCGTAGCAGTACCTCTGCGCGCCGGGCGGCGCTGCCTGGCTCCGCCCTGACGTTGTCCCCGGACAGGACGTCAGTGGAACTATATAGGACCCCCCTGGCGCGCTGACGTCCGTTTTCTTCGGAGGAACTTTTCCGCGCCACAACGCGGAGCCCCCAGCAAAACTGTGAGAGTATGGGAACAGTGTGCGAATAAAAAAGAAAATGGGTGAGAAGGCACCATGAACAACAGTGAGAAGCACTGTTAAGTGAAAGGTGTTGAAAAGGAAAGAGCAGAGCAATACATGGAGAAGCTATTGCGCATAAGCGAAGTGAATGTTACCCCTAAGGGAAAGAGATGTATAAAAAGAAGACCGAGGCAGACGACAGAAAGTCAGCACTCGATGAAGGGAATGAAAAGCAACCCCACAAAAGCGACAGAATGTTCTCTCCTGAGGCAAAAGGAGTAATCAATTGAGCCAACTGCGACAAACAAGAAAGCCCCAACCCATAGGGTTAAAGAAAGAAATAGGGAGACTGTGTTCCGTATGATAGAACTAGTGGACTGAGGAACAGGCTAGAAAGACCTCAAAAGCAACGGAGAAGGTGGGTGGGAGGGTAGAAAACACCAGTAAGCTCCATACTGGAGGAAACTGATGTGAGAAACGCAGAATGACACCTGAACCTATCGCCCAAGCATAAGATTGGGAGAAGCAGAACAAGCAATGCCAGAATAAGCCTAACTGGGAGGGTGGCGAAAGATACCGCCCCATAGAAGGATAAACCACTCCAAGGGAGTGAATGTAGAAAACCCCACCTGAACAGGTCCTCTCAGATCGGGGAGGATGGGTGGGCGTTAAGGAATCTGCGGCTAGACAACGTCTCTACCAGATACATCGTTACCGAAGGTAAGTAACTCGTACATCTGATAGACATCTACCCGCAGATTCCTCAACTTAGAATAGATACCAAAGCCATAGCCCATAGGAGGCGGGTCTGCGAGAGAACCCCACTAAGTCCTTTGGGGAACAGAAGTGTTAACCAGCCGGCTAAACACAGTGGGGGCAGAACTTCCAGATCGGCCAACACGGACTAGGATACTCCATAGGGAGTGGCCAGTAATGAGAGGCAAAGGCATTAAAGCTGCCGAGGTGGCAGGAAATCCATGTTGGTGAAACAGAGGAGAAACGGAGCACAGAACCAGAAGGGCAGTGCGGAATAAAAGTGGATACCTTCCGAAAAAGGGAAGGAACCAATTGAATAATATGAGGACTCCACAGGAGCTGATGGACCTTCAAAAGAGAAAGGTCTAGCTAGGGTACAAGAATGGACAGAGTCCGAGCAGGCAGGACGGACATGGAGAAGCACCGTGGAAGTGAAAACAGCAGCGGAAGGATGCTGATGACTCCCAGGATGATGAGGCAGTGTTAAAGGAAACACAAGACCTGCTAATGCACTATGGCCCATGCACCGGACATGTGAAAGGGCGGGCAACAAAAGGCAGAAGGGCAGAGAAGAATGGCAACAACTAGTGCCACGAACGTGGGGAACAGAAGTACACAAGAGAAACCGTATGTACCGCCAGAACCACACCATGGAAAGGAGAAGGCCCCATAAAGCGCCACGAGCAAAAGCTGAGACACGAGAGATGCACCAATAGGTGTATCGTGTGAAAGAGAGCCGGCAAAAGTAACACACGTAGAAGACTTGCGCTCACTAAAGTGAGTAACAAGACCACAGCCACCGCAAGGAAGAGTACGCCTGCGGGAGGTCTGGGTGTGTGTAGTACGCCGGACAGGACTAAAGAAGACAGGGCCCAGCCCGGTGGATGAGTTGAGAAAGAAAAAACACCATAGTACCAACAGCTACGTAGCAGAGGTACCGGCCCAGAGCCAGACACAACAGCCACAGGCGGTAGGAAAGATCCACTGGCTACAGTTGAGACAGACAGGGAGGCCGAGCAGTACTGGAAGGAGACAGTACGAAACGTTGCGGAGGAACAAGATTGGATACACGCACAATACTCCACCAGAGAAAACACTGCTCGGAGGAGAACACTCCTGCTGAGAGCAGCAACCGCAACTGGAAGGAAAAACAGGACAACACCTGCGCGGAATGCAGCAGGGAAATGGAAAGCCCTGGCAGGGGAAGTGGCCAAAAGCAAGGCACAAGACAATGACAGCGTCAACGTCTGGGGCCAGAATGCCACCACGGAGAGCGAAGTCCAACCATGAAAGGACTACGCAGCACGGGCATAGGAGAGTAGAACTATGCAACGGAAAGGTGCCGGCAAACGTACCGGCCTGTGAGAGCGAGCATACTAGGGAGCAGTCACTGTACGTAATAGAAGCAAAAGAACCAAGACGAGACGTTAGGGACCCGAAAGCCCTTCCGGCCTCAAGAAATGGATTAGTGAGATGCAGGGGAGCGCCACAGACCAGCAGCAGCCACCATGAGAGAGCCCAAGAATGGACCGCAAGAAGGCCCCGGGAGGGCCTGCAGCAGCAGTAAAAGGGTACAGGCACAGCCGCAGGACAACCCTAGTAAAGGGCCCCACAGAAGCGGACAAGACTGCTGTGGGAAGAAGGCAGCTATACAATAGCTAACAAATACCCCACATAGGGTAAGCATCAACCCGAACAAGGGGCACCTCTTGAGCGTGAGCTCATAGACAGAGGACGTAAATTGGGAACACAGAAACCACAGGTTTCTAACACATAACCCTTGGGGTAAAGGCGTGCAATCTGAACCACTAGGCCATAGTGACTCAGAAAAAGAAGCAGCTGACCTGCTGCATGAAAGAAAGCAAATACGGCGAGAAGCCGCTTAGGCCGTTCAGGTATTCCAGCATGAACCCAGGGCCAACATGAAGCAAGACACACTATGGAAGAGTAGATGGAAGGCGGTGAACCGCAGAGTCCGCATGAGCGTCAAACAGTGACACACCATCAAATGGTAAGTCCCGGAGACTGTCACAGACATTTTCGGGGAAACCTCTGTCGCGCAGCCAAGCATGGCGGCGCAAAGCAACGGACCTCGCCATTGCCCGATCCACCGAATCGGTAGCATCAACGGCGGACCGCACCGTAAAGCGCGCCATCTCTTGGCCTTCGTGAAGGAGACGAGCTACGTCAGTGCGAGTACACTCAGGGAGGGCAGGCAAAAGACACTCCACCGAGTCCCAAAGGGCACAAGAAGCCCGGGCAAAGACGCAAGCCATGTTCAGAGCACGTAAGGATGAACTAGAGGACGCAAAAACGCCGCGTCCACAGGCCTCCAACCAACGAGACTCCAAAGTAGGAGGCCGCAACAGAGGTGGAGAGGAAGGTTGCGTGGCCAAAGACACCTGCACTACGAGGCCGTAAGCCCCAGGCTGAAGGGACAAACGGGCTGGGCTCTCAGGGGCCGGACGGTGTCGGTGCGCCACAGCTCTATCGACAGCATCTCCTGAAGAGGGCCATGCCCCGAGAAGGGCGTTGAACAATAAGCCGCTAAAAGGCAGCAAGGGCTCAATATCTACCGCACCCTGGTGGAGTAGATCCAATAAGGGGTCGGAGGACAAGGAGACAGAAGGAGGGTGCAAATGTAAAACAGCTGCAGCCCTACGAACACCCATCAAAAACAAAGCACCAGCTTCAGTGGGCGTGGTGGGGGGGGACAATAGCCCATCTGTAGGGGACGGCTGCAAGCTGACACGTCCCACGGGAGGAGGAACAAGGGCCCACCGCCCCCATGGCATTGGAGGGAACTGGCGTGGAGACAAGTCCGGGCATACCCGGCCTGTGTCCTCCGGAAGCGGAGAACCGACAGGTGCCGGCGACTGTTCCGGCGTCGAACGACGCCGCTCCGACGCCGAACGATGCCGCAAAGGCGTCGAACCCACCATGGAGAGGCGTGGAGACAGAGCCTGAGGACCAGGTGGCGACCGGCACGTCGCCCGCGGCGCCGCTAATGCCGATGTTGACGCAGGGAGCCGCCAGGGGCTATGCGGAGACGAGGCAGAATGGCTCGGCGGGGGGCTGGAACACCCATCGGGGTTAGGACCCAAAGCCGGCACGACTCCAGAGTCGAGGCACTCGGCCGCCGGCGCCGATGTCGACGCAGGGAGCCGCCAGGGGCTATGCGGAGACAGGGCAGGATGGCACGGCGTGGGACTAAAACGCCCATTAGCGTTGGCACCCGACGCCGACACGGCGCCGGAGCCGAGGCACTCGGTCGGCGCCGAGGGCGAACCCGCCGGCGGAGATCCGACCTGAATGCCTACCTCCACTGTGGGACCCGAAGGCGCGCCAGGGAGAGGAGGTGACCCGAAGATGGAGTGCAGACCCTTTTAGTAGGCTTCCATCTGGGGCCGAGTCGCGCCAGTACCCGGAAAGGGCGGGTAAAGGGAGGCTGACTCCGGGGCGCACAGCTCCGTGTGGGAACGGGAACCATGGCCCCCACCGCCACGTGGAGGCGAGGACCTCGACTTCCGTGATGTTTTCTTCAACTTACCTGAAGAGCGACGTTTGCGGGATCGACTCCGGGAGCGGACGCGGAGAGAAGACCCAACCGGAGAACGTCGGGGAGACGTTGCGCGGGTAATCTGGGCGGCTAAGAGCTTCATCCGACGCTCCCGTAGGGACTTTGGGCGCATCTGCCGGCAGGCTTCACACTCCACGGAGTCATGGTGCGACCCAAGACACCACATACAAATGGCGTGCGGGTCCGTCGCCGACATCTGGCGTCGAACAAGTTTCGCACAATTTAAAGCCCGAAGGCATTGCACACTGTTCCCCGACGCCAAAGGACGTCGAAAAAGGGCCTGAGAAAAAACAGGCCAGAGGAACAGCTGAATCCCAGATCCGCGTTGGAACGCGGAAAAGAAGGAAACTGACGTCAGCGCTCCAGGGGGGTCCTATATAGCTCCACTGACGTCATGTCCGGGGACAACGTCATGGCGGAGCCAGGCAGCGCCGCCCCCCGGCGCGCAGAGGTACTGCTACGCAAAATTTTTCCGGATCCAGTCTGACGCCTGGGGATATTCTAAGTTAAGGAATCTGCGGCTAGATGTCTCTATCAGATCTTGCTGTACTTATTTCGTAAATAGATGAGAAAGTTTCCTAGAATGTCTGCTTTCAATAGGAAAGGTCCTTAAAAATGGTGACCAGCCGCAGTCGGGGATACCTTTATAGTGCTGCGGTCTGTAATAGAGAGGGAATAGAAATGTAAAAACTTCCTGTATATAGAATGATAAACTCCAATAGTGTCCCTGCATGGCTTACAAGAGGTCTGTCTGCATCCGGGACAAACGCAATAGATAGTCCAGGAATGCTGTTGCACTCTCACGGGGCCCTGGTTAAGTGAGAGCAGGGGCTTCTTAATCAAGGATGGACATGGTGGAAAAACGCCATAAGAGAAACTGTCCCTGAAGCAAGATTAAGTGCACAATAAGATCACTGAACAGTACAGTTTGTATGTGTCCAAGCAATGCGTAGTGTTAGCTGTCTTTACTCATTCCATGAATGAGAGAAGCTGCTTAGAGTGTAGTAACTACAGCATGGTGTTATTCCTTGAAATGAAGAGACGCCGCGAACAGGTGTATCTTTAAGCTGCAGCAGTCTGCATAGTAAAGAATATACAAATGTAAAGAATACCTGTGTAAAAGGTGTACAACACCAATGATATCCATATGTAACTTACCGGTAGTCGAGCTGGAGCCGAAATAGTCACGGCGGGTAATCCGGGGGTGTGGCCGTACTCACACGGAGCCCGGCTTGACGCAGGAGAGTAAATATCCTTACTGAGGTCATGACCCGGAAGTGGAGACTGGAGGCGATGGCCAAAAAGATGAGCGCCATCTTGGAACAGGCGCAAGTTCCCAATAAAGTGCAGGGTAAGCAGTCTTGTTGTTAAAAGAAAGACAAGGGGTGTGGAAAGGGTAAACATTGAAGAGAACTGCTTCCATATATTTTTATGTATATATTGGTAAAACAATGGTTGAAAGATACAACCTGTGTACACCAGAGGCAATGGTGACTCGGGTGAGCCACGGACATGGTTGGGGGGGAATTCCTATGTGATGGGCTATGAGAAGAGCCCCTCTCGTGAAAGGCTGATAAAAATGAAAATAAAAATGCAAAGTATCCTAAGTAAAGCCAATGGATAGTTATGAGCAGTTTAAACATAATAGCATGGATTTAGAATATAAAGAAAATATATATACATAGTTATCATAGGTGTTCAGAGTGAAGATCCAGAAAACTTCTTTGTATATGCGAATGGCTTTGGGATCTATGCCTGGACGCACTTGTATTTTCTCCAGGATGATCCAATTGATGTTATCCGGTGTATGGTTATGGTCCACATAATGTTGAACTGCGGGAGCTGAAAACTTCTTCGTGCGTATGGCTGATCTGTGTTCAGTAAGTCTGGTAGCTAGGGAACGTGATGTTTCTCCCACATAGACTAACTTGCAGGGACAAATGAGAAGATATGATATCTTTAGTTTTGCAGTTGGTGAAGGCATTAAGGCTGATTTTATAGCTGTTGAAACACGTCTGTTTCTAGCGCCAGGTCACATGCTTTGCATGTTGTGCATTTGAAGTTTCCAACTACAGGGTTACTTCCATCTATGGTCTTTTGGATGAATCCTTTACTTGATGGCAGTCTGGATCTTACCACATAATCTTTCAGATTTTTATTGCGTTGATGCGCAAACATGGGTCTTAGAATTCGTTGGGTCTTTTCTTTTTCTGCATTGAGGATATGCCAATTTGAACATACAATTTGGCGTATCTTTTCATTGAGGCTTGAATGTCGGGTTACAAAAACTAGTTTAGGTGTCTCTTTAGATCTAGTGTTTGTGAATAAATGTTGGTCATAAAAGCGTGCCCTTTTTTTGACTAATTTCCTACGGTAGCCTCTGAGGATGAATTTCTGTTTCATCTCAATGGCTCGGACGTCGTAATCTACCAAAATGGTACAATTCCAACGTAGCCTAACAAATTGTCTGAAGGATATGCTCTTCTGTGTGGTGGGATGAAAACTGTCAAAATGTAAAAGGGTGTTACGGGCTGTAGGTTTTACATACAAATCAACCTCAAGTTGCCCAGCTGTATGTTTGATAACTGTCAAAAAATCCTACCTGGACGTTACTAGAACATGTGAAATGCATATTTTCGTCACATAGATTTAGCCAAGCTAAAAATTCTGGTAATGGCCCCCTTCGGTCTTTACGCATTGGCTGGAAGAGCCGGGAAAGTTGGTAAGAACACCGCGTTTGAAATCCGTCATATATTCTCGAGACTCGTGCGTAGAGGACCTCCTAAAGGTGGAGGCAGACAAATGGTCTGAGATTGAAAACGGACCAGACTGCAGTTGGTTCCTTGATTGTCCATATAAATAAGTATGGTTTTTATTATTTTTTCACATTGACAGCAGAGTGACATGATATCGGTCCTGAAGAATGCCACGAACCTCTGGTCATCAAGGCAGAAACATGTTGACCTAGTCTCATAGGGAACATCCATATCCCTATTCCTCACACTGTTTTTTAGCTCTATCCACTGGGGATACTTATTAAATTCATTTTCCTCTGATGAGATAGTTTTAATTCACTTTTGATTTAATTTTTGCACTCTGCCCCTCACTGAGTGAAACATTGGATGATAAAAACACCTCACGCTCCTCTCCTGAGGGAGAGTTGCAGCCCACACTGTGCACCTTGCGGTCGCAGTGTGCAAGAGGGAACCCAATGATGAAGCATGTCACCTCTGGGTGAGTGAGGGTTCTCGTCTTTATAAAGCAATTGCTTTCTATTTTCAAACATGTTCTTAACCCATATTTACATATAGTTGGCACACCATCTGGTTACTTTTTGTGAGCATTATAATGTCTCAGGGAGACCAGTCCATATGAAAAAAGTGTCATCGATATAATGAGACCATATTGTAACTGATTCTGAAAACAGGGCCACTTCATTATAGATGAATGTTCCCGAATTTAGCCATAAATATTAGCTATGGTTGGTGCACAAGATGCTCCCATACTTACACCTTTAATTTGCTTGTATAGGTTGCCATTAAATTCGAAAGTATTTTCCTCAAACGATTTTTAGACATTCAAGGATGAAAACGGCTGTGCAATCTATATTGAAGGTGTTAATGAACCAGAGGACAGCATCTAAGGCTCCTTGTTGGGGTATATTGTTATAAAGGGCCTCGATATCAAGGGTTACCATAATGTCTGACGCTGGATTGAATTGGTGTCCTTCGACAATATTGATGATATGTCTGGTATCTTGGACAAGGGATGGAATTTTGGATACTTGAGGTCTTAAGATCGTGTCAATGTATTTTGAAAGTGGCTCTGTAATCGACCCTATCGTAGTGACTGTAGGTAGATATGGAGGGGGGTTCATCTTGATTCTTGTGAATGTTTGGTACTCCGTATATGCTGGCCATATTATGGTTTTTGGTGTTTAAATAGGCATATTCTTTCTCACAGATATATTAGTTTCGGAGAGCTCTAGCTGTTAAACGTTCTACTTTGGTTTTGACTTAACTCTTGGGATCAACAGTGAGAGGCATGTAGTAAATGATGTCTTAAAAAAGGTCCATCATTTTAGATACATACTTGTTCGTTTCTAATACTACAATGCCGCCACCTTTGTCACAATTCTTGATTGTGATGTTAGTGGTCTGTTTAAGCTCAAAGTGCAGAAAATTCATTGCAGCCAAGATTAAAGGGAGTTTTTTAAATATATTTGGTAGCTGCTAGAAGTTTTTGTATACTACCTGCTCGAAGATGGTGACCTCTGGTTCTACCTGGTCTAAGGTTGGAGTAAAGTTAGATGCGGGGGCAAGACCTGATCTATTGGTGGTTCTTGTAATGGCTTGTTGATCTGAAAAAAATGCTTGGAGACTGACTGGAAATAGGTCTGGAAATAGTTCAAAGGTGTTAATGCCGGTATGGGGCACAAATGAGAGGCCCTTAGAAAGTAAGGAATATACAGAAGCATCCAAACTGGATTTCGAAAGATTAAATAATGGGATTTGGTTCATTCCTTCCACTATTGAGCATTCTTTGTCACTAGGTATTGGTTGTGATCTGCTTGCTGGTTGCCTCGGTATCTGGGTTGATACTGTGGCCTCCAATGGCCCCTGCGATTGTTGCGCCTGGCTAAAAAAGGCTGGCCATTATATTGACTTCTTATGACCAGCTAGTTGCCTCTCGTATCGAATTGATTCGAACTACCTTCATTCTCAGAATCTGAGATGTCTGAGAATGTAGCGATCTTGCGATTGTACTGTCTGGAAGGATATTGGTCATTAGTTTGATACTCTCCCTGACTATAGTAGTTTTCAGCTAGGCATGGATATGTAGTTTTTTGTTTTGTGTTTTTGTGCATCTGCCAGGCTGCAACATGGTAGTAGGTGCACATGTTCATTCAAAATTATTGCTGTGACAGCCAGCTATAGTGAGAAGTAAATTTTTCTCGCTTGGCACTGCAAAACTTCCTTACCTGTCTACCTAGTCCACTACTCAGACCCTTCACATTTCGGAGGTATTGCTGGGGTAACTTTTCCACAGGTGTGGAACATGTTGCTTACCTTCAATTAGTACTTTCGATAAACACATTCTGGTGGATGCTCCATCTAATGCTGATTCCTCAATTCCCTCTCACCTTCTCGTTCTGTGGAGTGGAATGGACTACTGAATATTATATCTTTCCAGGTTAGATTTTGGCATACCGTCACTTGCAGTTTGTTTTAAGTGCTCTGCATCGGAGGGCATAGAAGTAGAAAGATTAGGAAACTGACATCAGCTAGCCCAGGTGCTGCTTATACGCAGCTCTGCTCTGTTACTTCTGGGTTGATATGAAGTCACTGTAGAGCTATTCTGTGTCACTTCCAAACACATGAGCATTAATAAAAACATCTCTGATCGGTTGAATGGTTACATTAAACAAGATCTTAGGATGTTTTGTTTGCAAAATGCCTGTAAGGATATCATCCATGTATCCTGTGTAAATAAATAAAATAAAATCAGGCCCACTTTATAGTGATCGCTTTTATTTAGCTCTTCAATTACAAATTTAACCATAAACAAATTTGCTTAGGCCAGAGTTGCTGAACGGCCCAGGGGAGTCCCTTTGGATTACAGGTAATGTTTTCCAGAACATTCAAAATACCCTTTATAGTGTATATACAATATTTGAATGTTTTCTGTAGTATGAAAGATATAGCGGTCTAGATTAGAAGAAAGTAAGTTCGATCAAATAAGCTTTGTTCAATTATTTCAAAGCAATCATAAAAACACCAGAAAGAGTAAAAATAAGACAAATGGAAAATCAAAAAAAATCAACGAATTACACAATCAAAGCACTTTTTAAGAAGCTGCAAATCGCGTACCACATTGACGGGCTAGACAGCTTGCATAAAAAAAACAAGCATTGGCATAGCCAATAGGTCTCGCTTTTGGGACCTTATAAGTATTCAGTTATGCAGCACAATATCCTTGGTGCAACAACAGTTGCTTGGATAAACACTTATAAGGTCCCAAAGGCGAGACCTATTGGCTATGCCAATGCTTGTTTATAATATACTGTTTGACTTCCGCAAATTGGCCGTAAAACTAACTTTTCCCCCTGAAATTGAGTCATGAATGTTTACAGTCACTGCCCAGAATTCTTTTCCATACTAGACCACCATAAAATAGTAGCTTCAGCCGCCTTATCATCCAATTGCTATACTTTAAGTATAGATGAGGAACAACACGGCGGAAACAGTGATTTGGAAATTAAGTTTTATTTGGTGATAACGGCAAGCAAGCACGTGCAATAAGATAATGAAGCATGCATGCAAAGGGACAAGGGGGGCGTTCTGATGGACTTGAAACAAAGCAGGAGTTACAGCTGAACCGAGACGGGGCACAGGACAGGTGCCCTGTGCACGTCAACACCTTTCAAACGGAGCAACAGTGCAAAATAGCTAACAAGAATGATCCCAGAAGACGTGCAAAGGAGACAGTGGCAGCTTACACTGAGAAGAGAGACTCGTCACTACCCTCCATACAGCATTCACTACATATAGCACCAAGCCCGCTGGAGCATATCTCCTCGGGCGCAAAACAATAACCGAGAACTGGGTGCAAGGCCTATCTCACCTCCTCTATCAAAATACGAAAAGTCACTAAAATGCGCAGTGAGGCCGCGGCCCTCTAGTAAGAACGGCGAAGATTGATGAGACCGGGCTCCTATGAAGATAGCGAGAGTGCCTTCTGGGGGTGCACGACCGAAGAAAGAAGCAAACGGTAGAAGCAGAACAGGACACACAGTAGTAGGGGAAAAAGGACTCTGACCTGATTGAGCCTGCGAACGACGATTCCGCCACAGCCGAACCCCAGCCTCCCGAGCCTACAGGAACTTCCGGAAGAGGCTGAACTACGAGTCCCAGGAAGCGCCACTGCAGGATTTGGCGCTGCCCACCATCCACTGAACACATTGAAGAGACAGAAGAGCCGTGTGTGCGATGCATTACAGGAAATGCTGTTAATAATGCTAGGATAAAGGGTGGAGTGGGGGACAGCATCGTCTCGCAGAAAAGGCAACGCATTGGGTGGAAAGAGTTAAGGCATGCACCGGCCAAGAAAACCAGCACGGAGGAGCGGGGGCGAGCGAGCGCGGCAGCCTGCAAAGCAGTCCCAAAACGCTCGTGCGTCGTGGCTGGCCTTTGGATGAGTACGCGCGGCAGACATGTGTTTCCACTTATCGCGCCCGCGTCTGGGCACGATAATTGGAAACACATGTTTGCCGCGCGTACCCATCTCAAAAAGGCCAGCCACGACGCACTGAGCGTTTCTTGGATTGCTTTGAAAACTCACTTACAATAAGTCTTCGCCTCTAAGCAGCGCTTGCGCGCTACTCGAGGCTCGACCTAATGAAGGTTTGTGCTGGTAAAAACCACGTCATTTAAGAATTGGCAATAAGTATGAAAGTAAGTTACAAATGTTGGTGTCGGTCATAGATTCATGTGCAAGTTTCCCCTTCAAAGCACCTGTATTTTTATTTCCCTTCGGTGTACTATTAAATCTGAAGTATGATGGCCTCTGGGTTGGTGGAGTTCAGAGCACATCCACTTACTGATCTGAAGTTTGGACCAGTTAGTGCAATCTATGAACTGCACATATCAATTGCATTTCCTACTCTCCTGTTAAAGTGTACAAGAGCTTTCTAGCCCTATTACGGGGAATGATACAAGCATGTAAATCTATTACAAATGCTAATATTGGAAGACCGTAGTTACAGAAAAGCAACATTTTACTTAATTATGTGATGATTTGTTAATGTTAATGCAAACAACAAAGCCTCAGTCTAGGGAAATATTATATGCCTAAGCCCAGCTGTGCGTTTAAATCTTTCGAAGTATATTCTGAATCTTTACATAGTTTTAAAAAAAATCAAAATGAGGGAAAGAATACTGAAGGATGTGTTTAAGACCTGGTTCCTTTTGCTCTAGGACTTCTGCAAGTTTCCTGGACTTTTTTTGTGACATTTTGAGTCTGTTACCCCTGAATATTGTGCCGCAGACCTATTGTATACAATTGTATAACCATGTACTTTCCTTTAGCATTTGACTTTGGCTAATCAGAAGAGTAATCTAAGGCTTATTCAAAGAGGTAATGAGTGTTAGACACTCAGAACGCAGTAAAATAAGATACCCCTTAATTACGGACTGTCCAGTCTGTGCCTTATGTGATGAAAGGTACATTAACACACAAAAAAGAAATACAGCTAAAATGAGTGGAAAGAAGTGGATGACTTGGAGCAAGATGTAACAGCAGACCAATTTTTTGCCAATGAATGTTGCCATCCTTGTGCAACCTAATATGTAAGAGTTGGTGTTTAACCGTAGACCCTTGGATATGCCTAAAAGCTGGAAAAACCCTAAAGTGTGAATCTTCTGATTGCGATGTTTACCTTGTACTACAAATAGTACTGCATTTGGGACACAGATTGGGGTGGCATGTGTATATGCAAAAGCCAGGTACTCCCTTATATTAGGTTTACCATGTTCCTGGACCTTGAGGTTTTAAACTTTTACAAACGTTAAAAAGATCTTTAATTTAAGCACTGTTCGGATTGTTGGTATCACCCAGGGTTCATCAACCATAACTCCCTATTCAAATTAAAAAAGCTTGAAACAAGTTATTTGTGTTCCATTTAGGGGGCGTGAGCTGTAATTTTTCGGACTGGACTGTTCATTTGCATTGGGCTTCAGACTGATTTGCATAGAAAAGCTAAAACTAATAGAATGAAATGTCAATTTTGAGAGTGGTGGATTTGTTTGAAGCATTTCCATTTGTAACCTTTTGATGGCTTACCCATTTTACTGGAAAGTTTGAATTATTGATTGCACTTGTGAAATATTAGCTCTTTTCCATCTGTGGGCAAAGGCGTTAAAGTAAAATGGAAATGAGAAGGTGGATTCTAGGACACTGTCAGCAAAACAAAGTTTTAAGTTTATAATATGTTATGAACATGATATTTCTTTTGTTTCTTTTGATTAATTTATTTAGGTATTCAGGAACAAACACTGGAAATGTGCATATTATTGCAGATTTATATGCAGAAGTCATAGGTGTACTTGCTCAATCAAAGTAAGTTTATTAAACCGTTTTGTTGCTTTGCATTATTTGTTCCAGTTGTTAAATTTCAACTGTTTGCTGAACCGTACACTAGTACATTTAAAGGCAGCATTTATAACTTCAAATAACTTCAATGAAAATTAGTTCTTGTGGAAGCAGGATACCAAAGGAAGAGAACATCCAGCAATAAAGAAAATACTCCCGGTTCTCGCTTAGTACCATTAATTTGGAACTGCTAAGGGTGACAGGGATATCATATCTATCTTATCAAGTAATATTAAAAGGTTCGCAATTTCCTAGCTTGCTTAGTGAACATATATAAAAAAAAACAATCCAGGTATGTTCCACTTCATTGATATTTTTTCTATGTTGAGGCTAAAACAGAGGAACTGTGAAAACTCTGTAAAAACAAAACTACTGTACTATTCTAGTTCTTTAATTTGTTAACCTCTATATGTGTACGTGCTTTAGGTGATAGTTTGCAAGATGATGTGACAGTAAGAAAGCCAAAGTCATTGGACTGGAAGAACCGTGCCTTTGTTACCCAGTACCACATTCTGTTCCTCATATATGTTCTCCCTCCCACCCCCATTAACCTTTTTTAGGTCTCTGCTCTAGACTGCACCCATGCGCGGTCTCGAACCGAGACATGCTGTAGCTTCATCTGGGCTTGCAGTCCACTCATACGCTTGCCATTTGCTGGCACCACTTTCACTCCATTTTCTTTCCTCCCCATTCGTGAAGGGCATGCATAGGTCATGCCTTTTCCGGTGTTTAGCCCTCCCCGAGCGCACCACCCAACTACATTTTTCAGATTGCGCAGTGGATATTGTAGGGCACTGTTTCCGGACTCAATTTTAGGTCTCGCCTAGGCAGCGCCTGCGCTGTCTCTTCGAGACATGCTGTATTCAGGATATGGGAATAAAGCTCCGCCCACTTCCCACCCATATTTTGAAGTGGCCCCTGTCCTTCGTAAATGGTGGCTTTTGATTGGTCAATAGGGTTAGTAGTCCCTCCTTAGTACCGCCTTGTCTCTTATTGGAACCTCCCATGAGGACACCCTGTTACATGTGTTGTTGCTC
Organism: Calotriton arnoldi; assembly: GCA_963921515.1. Taxonomy (NCBI): domain Eukaryota; kingdom Metazoa; phylum Chordata; class Amphibia; order Caudata; family Salamandridae; genus Calotriton; species Calotriton arnoldi. The sequence goes on along the minus strand of CAWUFW010001714.1, from coordinate 1,211,918 downwards.
CCTAGGTTTTAATTGCAGCTTCAGATTTTCTAATAGGGCTTCAAGCAGAACACACACTTGGTCCGAAGCAAGGCTGGCAGTGGTTACTTTACTCACTATCACATCTCCCGTTTATGAGACCTTTAATACGTTTCCCTCATCGGCTCCACACAGACTACAACCTAATCCGGAATTAATATAAATTCTTTTGTCACATTTCAAAACTACTAATTGTATATATGGACATAGCTATTTGAATGTACTCGTGGTACTGTCTTGCATGCAATGCATTATGTGTAGGGTGGAGTTACCGTATCTTCTGCAGGGTGCAGTACCATGTGTGGCCAAAAGAAGTCCCATGGACCTCTTTTGGCCACACATGGTACTGCACCCTGCAACATGCCTAGGTAAAAAACATTGGCATTTATAATGCCAATAACTCCAACAAATGCAAGACCGATTGCATTTCAAATACAATAGGTCTCGCATTTGTTAAATTTAGAGCTGTTGGTGTTGAAAATGACAATGTTTTTTACTTTTGCTTGTTTTATACCATTGGCAATAGTGGTATGCAAATATAAGAACTTCACTGCAAATAAAAAAACAAAAGTAAAGATTTAGAACGCCAACAGCTCTAACTTTAATAAATACGAGACCTATTGCATTGCAAATGCTTGTGTACTTAAGAGCGCTTTTCCCAAGCGCTAGCCCGCGAGGTCACTAAGGCTCGGCTCTGCTCTGCTCCCAGTCTGTTGCTTTTTTCTCTCAGACAGCAATGCCACCCCCTCTCCCTCACATTGCCTAGATGCTTGTTGTAGCGAAGCTAGTCAAGTTTAGTGAAGCTTCTTAAGTCATTGTTGCTCAGCACCGGCAGTTGTAAAAAGCAGGTTCTGAGACGGGTCTGTATCGGGCTCTCCGTTGTTGCCCTCCCCTCAGGGTGAAAAAACATTCTTAACTCTGCTGCAGTGCCACCCTTCACTGCTTTCAAAGAGACTCGTTCTGGTTCTTTAACAGTCTCATCAGTCAAGAACTTTATGTTCGAGGCATATGAGCTGTAGATCATATGCTTTAGCATAGATCGCCATCTGGTGTTGGGTCCGGATGTTTGCACTTTGTTTTTCTTCGAAGAAGTCTTTCCAATCATGAGGTAGGTGGCTCCTCCTTTCGGTGATAGTGCGCATGGGCATCGACTCCATCCCCAGATTCTTTTTTTCCGCCATCGGGTTCGGATGTGTATTGCGACGCTCCGGTTCGGTATCGTTCTCGAACTTCTTCAACGCGCAATCCTCTACCCTCGACGGTATTGTCTTCGATCGCGGTTCCCCATTCGACGCGCATCGTTCCAACTGAGAAAACCTTTGATCGGATAACTCGAGGCAGGCCGTTGGGCCTACCCGTGCCGACCGCGCTAGCAGTCGATGGAACGGACTCCATTTAAACTATGTCCCGGGTGTCGTGCTAAGTTTCCACGCACTGATTTGCACGAGGTCTGCAACCTCTGCTTATCCCCAGAACACAACTAAAAGGACTGTGAAGCGTGTCGATCGTTCCGATTGAAGAAAACAATTTGTGATAGTCTGGCTCGAAGCCTCGAGATGCAACACCACAGCGGCTCTGTACCAAACATCTTTGGAGAAGATCCAGATATCCAACATCCAATCGAAGGAGCCGAGGAAGAACAGGTCTCCGTGTCCGAAGCAGACTCCGACATGGAGGAAGAAGAGCACATCACTCCGGGTCAGCGTACCGTGAGTACTGATCCCCCTGTGACCTGTCAACATAAAACAAAGGCTCCGGTACCACCTTTGCCTCCGGGCTCAGGTCGGCACCGACAGAAAGTTTCCGATGCCTCGCCCTCCAGCCCGGCTAAGAAACCTAAAGAAAAGCCTTCCGGCTCAGGCGCGAGCCGCCCCCATTCCGGTGCCGAACCAACACCCTCGGCACCGAAACATAAGTCCAAGTCTTTACCGGTCACCACACCACCGGGGCCGAAGACTATACCTTCCACACCGAAGGCTTTGGAACATAAGGCCTCTAAACCTAATAGTTCGGATCCAAAATCCCCAAAACCTACAGGTTCGGAGCTGAAATCTTCCGTACCGAAAGGCTCGGAGCCGAAATCCTCGGCATCAAAACACCCGAAGCCGAAATTCTCTGCATCAAAACACTCGGAGCCGAATTCCTCCGCACCAAAAGGCTCGGAGCCGAAACCCACCAAACACAAAGACTCGCAGCCGAAAACTCCAACACCAAAGGCGCCGGAGCCGAAACTCTTGGCACCGAAAACCACAAACAAAGAAAAAGACACTCCACCCAAAGAGCCTCAGTCCGATTAGACCTCTTTGGACCCAAAACAAAAAAGACTTGTTATTAACCCTAAAACAGGGCATATTCAGGCCACTCTTCCTAAGAAACGGAAGCTGGACCTCACAGAGGACCCTTCTATACCTCTAGAAAAAGGACTCTGGTACTAACCCTTCTCCACCTTACATTCCACCTCCCTCTCCTCCTATTAATCCGAATTTGATTATTTCACCATCAAATTCACCACCACCTCCACTTTCACCTAGCATTCAGGATGAGGATTATGGCGGTGGGGATGGGGATACTGATGAGGAGCAGGACATACCACCAGATCAGGATAGACCTCAAGATACTGATCCATGGGAAAATTACGATAAGGAACCAGATACAGATGATGACCCTGACGTGTATCCTTCTAGACCCTCCCCACCCGCTGATAACATTGGATACGCTCAACTCATTAACCGAGCCGCACAATATCACGGAGTGGAGCTCCATAAAGAGCCTCTGGAAGAGGATTTCCTCTTTGAGACACTCACCTATTCTCAGAGATCTACTCCCACTTTACCTATGCTAAAGGGCATGTTAAAGCACACCGACGAGGTCTTTAAAGACCCAGTTAGAGCTCGAATACTCACACCCAGAGTAGACAAAAAATACAAACCCGCTCCAACAGACCCTGCTTATATTAAAGGTCAGTTAACTTTGGACTCTCTTGTAGTCTCTAACGCTCGCAAGAGGGCTAACTCTCAAACCACAGGTGAGGCTCCCCCTCCTGACAAGGAGTCCAAACTCATTGATGCCTCAGGCAAGAGAGTGGCTACACAGGCTGCAAATTATTGGCGTATTGCAAACGCTCAAGCTCTGCTAGCACGCTATGATAGGGCTCATTATGATGAGTTAGAACAGCTCATGCAACACTTACCCGATCAGTATAAGGCAAAAGCTAATGACCTTATCCAGGAAGGAAAACTTATTAGTAACACTTCCATTAAATGTGCACTCGATGCAGCAGACACAGCAGCTCGTGCAGTGAATACTAGCGTGCTACTGCGCAGACACGCTTGGCTTAGGATTCCCGGTTTTAAGCAGGAGGTACAATCCTCCATACTAAACCAGCCTTTTGATAAGGAACATCTTTTCGGGCCAGCCATAGATACCTCCCTTGAAAAGATGAAAAAGGACACTGAGGTCGCAAAGTCTATGGGGGCTTTACAATTACCAACTAACAAAGGGTCCTTTCGCCGCTCCTTTTACAGGGGTGGCTCAAAGACAGTGTCCACAGAGAATCCCTCTTCCTCTTCCTCTTACAAAGGGAATAATCAATCCACCTCTCCCAGAGGTTATTTTCGAGGAAATTATAGAGGGAACAATAATAGGGGAAGAGGCAAGGGCAACTCCACCCGCACTTCCCCCGCAAACAAACAGTGACTTCCCTCCGCTACCCCCCGATCATTCCACACCTGTCGGGGGACGTCTCTCACAATTCCTGCCTGTCTGGAACTCAATCACCTCAGACAAGTGGGTCCTACAAATTATCCAGTATGGTTACTGCCTGGAGCTTACAAGCACTCCACCCAACTATTCTTCCAAAACCACATACAATGTCACCAGAACATCTCACTCTCCTAAAACAAGAGGTTCTCTCTCTATTGGAGAAACATGCAATAGAACCAGTTCCATTTCAGCATCAAGGGACAGGAGTATACTCCCTGTACTTCCTAATTCCCAAAAAGGACGGCTCTCTCAGGCCTATATTAGACCTCAGACAGCTAAATCTCTACATTCAATCAGACCACTTCCACATGGTCACACTCCAACATGTGCTTCCACTACTTCAGCAGGGCGACTTTCTATCCACTCTGGGCTTAAAGGACGCCTACTTTCATATTCCCATTCACCCGGCTCACAGAAAATATCTCAGGTTCGTGGTGGATGGACAACATTACCAATTCAAAGTTCTCCCGTTCAGGGTAACTACAGCACCCAGAGTCTTCACCAAGTGTCTGGCAGTAGTCGCAGCTCATTTAAGAAGACCACACATTCACGTCTTCCCTTACCTGGACGACTGGCTAATAAAAGCCAGATCACAACACAGCTGCATACATCATACTCCCAAAACAGTTCAGCTGCTTCACGACTTGGGATTCATGTAAACCTCACCAAGTCTCACCACCAGCCATCCTACATGCAACAGTACCTAGGAGCCAACATAGACACTTGCAAAGCTCTAGCATACTCCAACCCAGTCAGGATACGCAACATGGAAAATCTGATATCCCATTTTCAGCCTCACCACTCATTACCAGCCCGAGTGTTCATGCAATTAATAGGCATGATGGCTTCTTGCATTCTCATCGTTCCTCACGCAAGACTTCGAATGCGTCCCCTACAGGAATGCTTAGCACGTCAGTGGAACCAGGCTCAAGGCCAGTTAACAGATCTGGTGTTGGTGGACGGCCGCACACATCGCTCTCTGCAATGGTGGAATACACAAAACCTTTCCAAGGTGCGCCCATTCGTCGACCCGGTTCCACAAATAGTACTAACAGCAGACGCATCGCTCACTGGTTGGGGAGCTCATCTTCAAAAACATACCATTCAGGGCATGTGGACCCTACAACAAAAACAACTCCACATAAACCACTTGGAGCTACTAGCAATTTTTCTGGCATTGAAAGCCTTTCAACTGCATCTAGTAGGCAAAGCTGTCCTAGTTCGTACAGACAACATGACAGCAATGTACTACATACAAAAACAGGGGGGGACACACACTCTACAGCTTTCACAACTAGCTCAAAGCATATGGAGATGGGCCATTCCTCAAAAGATGTATCTCCTTGCAGAACACCTCCCAGGAGTAAACAACCAGATTGCAGATCTGCTCAGTTGTCAAAGACATCAGATCCACGAATGGGAACTACATCCTCAAGTTCTCCTCCCATTCTTCCAGATGTGGGGCTTCCCAGAAATAGATCTCTTCGCCACACACCTCAACGCAAAATGTCTAAGCTTCGCGTCCAGGTATTCTCACCCATTGTCCAAAGGCAATGCGCTATGGATGAATTGGTCAGGAAAATTTGCTTACGCTTTTCCACCTCTCCCGCTAATTTCATTAGTGGTTCGGAAACTCAAACAAAATTCCATGACAATGATCCTAATTGCTCTCACATGGGCTCGACAACCATGGTTCACAACCCTGTTGGAACTATCAGTAGTTCCTCACCAAAAACTACACCTCTCCCCCAAGCTTCTCACTCAGAAGCATGGAGAGATAAGACATCCAGATCCCAGTCAACTCAACCTTGCGATCTGGCACCTGAAATCCTAGAGTTTGGCTACCTCAATCTTCCTCAAGACTGTATGAAGGTCTTTAAAGAGGCTAGACGTCCTACCACAAGAGCATGCTACGCAGCTAAGTGGAAACGGTTTGTAATTTACTGTACAAACAATCAAATCAATCCACTAGATGCTTCCATCGAAAACATCTTTTGCTATCTATTACACCTGCAGCGTTCCAATTTGGCGTATACATCCATACGCTTGCATCTTGCTGCAATAGCTGCTTACCTACAAAACAAACGGCACTTGTCTTTGTTTCGAGTGCCCGCTATCAAAGCTTTTATGGAAGGACTCAAGAGAATCATTCCTCCTAGACTTCCACCTTTTCCAGCGTGGAATCTTAATATAGTTCTTACAAGACTAATGGGTCCACCATTTGAACCTTTACACAAATGTGACCTACAATTTCTCACCTGGAACGTAGCCTTCCTTATGGCAATCACATCTCTTAGAAGAGTTAGTGACCTTCAGGCACTAACCATACAAGAACCCTTTTTGCAAATACACCAAAACAAAGTGGTTCTTGGGACTAATCCCAAATTTTTACCCAAAGTAGTCTCTGCCTTCCATATCAACCAGTCTGTTGAATTACCCGTGCTCTTCCCTCAACTAGACTCAGTGGCAGAGCGCGCTCTTCACACACTAGATGTCAAAAGAGCCATACTATATTACATTGAAAGAACTAAACCCTTTAGAAAAACAAAACAACTTTTTGTTGCTTTTGCACCACCGCATAAAGGCAATCCCATATCAAAAGCAGGTATTGCACGGTGGATAGTTCAGTGCATTCAAACATGCTATATTAAGGCTAAACGCACATTAACAATTCCCCCTAAAGCGCATTATACACGCAAACTGGGGGCTTCTATGGCATTCTTAGGGAATATACCATTAGATGACATCTGTTAGGCTGCAACATGGTCTACACCACACACATTCACAAAGCACTATTTTGTAGATGTGTTAACAAGACAACAAGCTAGTGTGGGCCAGGCAGTTTTACGAACATTATTTCAAACCACTGCAACAGCTACAGGTTAGCCACCACTTGGGAGATAACTGCTGTATAGTCTATGCTAAAGCATATGATCTACAGCTCATATGCCTCGAACGGAAAATGCTTCTTACCACAGTATGCATCTGTTCTTGGCATATAGAGCTGTAGATTCATATGCGCCCACCCGCCTCTCCGGAAACTTTTATCTGTTGCAGTATTATCTTACTTAGATACATTATACATGGACATCTCTTTACTACTCTTACTAACTCCATCATCACCCTTCTGGAAAAACAATCTGGGGATGGAGTCGATGCCCATGCGCACTATCACCGAAAGGAGGAGTCACCTACCTCGTGACTGGAAAGACGACTTCGAAGAAAAACAAAGTGCAAACATCCGGACCCAACACCAGATGGCGATCTATGCTAAAGCATATGAATCTACAGCTCTATATGCCAAGAACAGATGTATACTGTGGTAAGTAGCATTTTCCTTTTATGTAGCTTGAACTTGACCCGAAGGTATTGTAGCTCTTTTAATGTGCACCAGTTACATTACATGAGAACATGTTTATTTTCTGAATCACAGGATGTTGAGCCGACCCGAGGCTTGAACCTGCTTCCCTAGCTCCAAGGTCGACAGCTCTATCAGTTACGCAGACAATCTTTCCCACAAAAACTGAGGCATTTTCAATATTATATACAACAAAGCCATAGTTGTTTCTTATGCAACTAACAACCATTGATGAAGCCAATAGGCCTGGCTTGTTGTAGGTGAAATGTTAGTTGTTGCATTGTATATCTGGGTGCAATGACAGAAGCAACAAAATACCAGTCGGGCGGCACACTATGCTAAGGTCAGATTTTTTGTTTTTGAGTTAAGCCATGCCCTTAATTACACCGGCCATGCCACTTTGAGAGCCTGCCCACCGCCCTGCTCCCCTTCCCTGTTTTTCATCCCACTTAAAGCTCGGGCTTCTCCTAAATTTACATCAATAGCTCCCCGCCACAGCTCCCCCTTGTGTTGCTGTTTATAGATCTGTTTCTAAACCCACACACCACAGTCATTGTTTATTTAGTTTACATGTTCAATAAAGAGATCGCCCGCTCTACACAGTGCCTGTTCCTGAAAGTAGAGTTTTTCATATCTTTTACAGGTATACACCTACTTGTCAAAAGATTGCTCATTGCACAAACCCAGACTGTAAATGCCCTTTGTTAAACACAGCGGAGGCTCGGACGGATAATGGCGCGGGGAGTGGCCCTCACTATCCCACAGATTAGTCCCGTGAATAGAAGGGGGGTGGGGGGCGGGTGCTGGGTGACGGCGGCGCCCGCATTCAGTCACTTGGAAAGAGCGGGCAGAAAACACCCCAGGCTTTTATATTACAAAGGCATAATTCGTTTTTAGGAGGGCCAATGACTGCATTTATTCAAGTGTATTCGGCATTTAATTCATGTTAAATCGTTTTTTCGCTCAATGTTCTTTTTATTTACTTTTTAGAGAGTTTGAAAGGACGGAGAGCAATAGAATATAGTGGAGCGCGGGGAGTGGCCCTCACTATCCCCCAGATTAGTCCCGTAAATACGAGGGGGGGTGGGGAGGGTGCTGGGTGACGGCGGCGCCCGCATTCAGTCACTTGGAAGGAGCGGGCAGAAAACATCTTCGAGCTCAGAGTGCGAAATGGGCTCACAAAGGAATCGTTGCAATGCCTCAGAGAGCCTGTGATCTTCGTCAATAATTCAGTGTCGCTAATAAAGGGCGATGATAAATACCGATGTGACTCATGCGGAGAGGTTGGGTGCTGGAGGCAGTTGAGACAGATATGTAATTCACTTGAAGCAGCACATGTATAGAAGTCAGGCTTATATATTGCAAAGAACAAAATTATATCCTGAGCAAATCAAATTAGCCAGGTACTAGCCGAGCCAACACGTGTTTCGTCACAACCGACCAAACAGCAACCTGCTCTCACGCGAGACGCCACGCGTGAGAGCAGGTTGCTGTTTGGTCGGTTGTGTGCCCTACTCAGGAACACAAACTTGGATCTGGACGCAGATCGTCTACTGACTACTGTCTCTATTTTTGACCACTTTGTCGACGTTGATAATTTGTCCTTTGGTGTTTATATGTTGCCAATTATACTTTGAAAATTTTATTGGTACTCCTCATCCAGTTGTACTTTACTTGGGCCCTGAAGAAGTCAGCGGTTACTCCGTGTGACGAAACACGTGTTGGCTCGGCTAGTACCTGGCTCTTACCTATGTTGAAGCAATACATAAATGGAATAAAGAAGAACATTTACAGAATAAGAAGAACATTTTCTGATCTTTGACTTGATGGACATTATGAATTATTGTGAATTTGATTTGCTCAGGATATAATTTTGTTGTTTGGGTTTATATGTGTGGGCATTGTCCGCATATTTGGTGTTGGTGAATGGCCTTCATCTATATCCTTTGAGCATTATAATTGATCTTGTACAGCGATACATAACATAGCGCGACATTTTCCCAACCATTCTTTGTTTATTTGTGTCCTTATATATTGCAAAGGCATAATTCGTTTTTAGGAGGGCGAATGACTGCATTTATTCAATTGTATTCGGCATTTAATTCATGTTAAATTGTTTTTTCGCTCAATGTTCTTTTTATTTACTTTTTAGAGACTTTAAAAGGACGGAGAGCAATAGAATATAGTGAAACCTGCCTCCACATGTAATAATAATAATTCCAGATTTATCACCCTTAAGGGCATCCAGGCGATAGGGGGCCTTCGGGGAGATAAGTGAGCTATTGCCCAGAGTCACATGGCTGAGCTGTCCCCAGCGCCGGATCGACCGTGAGCCCTGCTCTCCGGAGTCAGCGCTCTGTCACCCCTTTCTTTAATAAACATCATTTTAAGACTGGTTTAGAGGATTTTTCTCCCTTGCAGAAAAAAAAACACCTCCAAGAACCTTAAAAGGACTTTCTAACTCAATGAAGCATATTAGGCGTACACTGGTTCATGTTACTGTGACATTCAGGGTTAAATTGGCATTAAAAATTGGCCCGGGCACGCAAAAAAAAAAGCATTTGCAATGCAATAGGTCTCGCATTTATGCAAATTTGAGGTATTGACATTGCAAATAACAATGCCTTTTATTTTTGTTTTCGTTTTTAAAACATATATAAAAGGCATTGTCATTTACAATGCCAATAGCTTAAACTCGCGTAAATGCGAGACCAATTGCATTGCCAATGCTTGTTCAATATGTTGCTTTCTTTTTCTGCAAGTCTGGTGTCTGCTTTAGTGCACTCCCCAATGACCATGTCCACGCACTAGTCAATGGCCAATAAACATTGACAAAGCCAATAGCCCTTGTATTGCCGAGACCTATTGGCTTTGCCAATGCTTGTTGTGCTTCTTTCCAATTATAACAGTCTCAGCTACTCTAGACATACTGGAGGAGGTCAGTGTGTAAGCTATCATCCAGACTAAAGGTGATTTGCTTTGTAGAATTGAAGAACCCAAGCGAGTTACAGCTTAATGATTATGTAGCATAGTTCAAAAGTGATGGAGCAAGAAGTGTACCTTTTCCCAAAACATGTTGGTTTACCTAGACAATATGTCTAATAAGTCTCCCATCTCACCTTGACATTGCGAGCAAGTCGGATACTAACGTATCCTCAATTTGGGCAGCTTTTAGGGTAACCACTGCACCCTCTGTATTGTCCGAAATCGAGCAGCAGTAATTTACACCATGAATAGGGCTTTTCAACTCTTGGTTCAATCCTGGGGAGCCTGAATTTGGGAATCTGACATTCTGAAAGCGGAGGTCAAGCTGTCTGTATATTTGTTTGTTGGACCATAATAACTTATTAAGTCTGATGCAATGCTACCTCCCTTGGAAAGCTTCAATATTAAAAGTATCAGTTCAGGGTTATCAACTTATATGCAGTTAAGACACACACTTCAAAAAATGGTAAAACTACATTTCTCTCAATTAGGCAAAAGAAAGTGGTAATGATTTTTCATATAGATCAGTAATCCGTGTTCCTCTTTGTGCCTGCTTCTCCCAATCAAGGATTTTTCTATTTAGTTAAACGTCTTCGTTTCTCCACAGAACTAGCCATCCTGCAAACCAACAGTTTCAGTCAACCACAGTGCTTGGGCAGTGTCACTGAAAATCCTTCATAAATATTTCAGAAGTTCTAAGTTTCCAAATGATGAGTGCAGTGATGTTGTCAGAAGTGCCAAGATCTCTCTGACTCCTCCCTTTTGGTAACTGATTCCCCAATGACATTTCATGGAACCGTTGAATTTCCTGCCTGGCAATAAAGCCAGATAGCTATAAAAAATGAGGTGGTTAATTCCACGTACATGGTTATCCTTTGTAGGAAGCTGGCTCTCCATATAGTGCACCAAAATTTAGGTACACTGTGCAGAGTCCAGGCAAACCCTAAAGGAATTAGAGGCATAAATGACACCCCAAATTCTCTCTTTTGTGGTAGTGTGGGCGAGCAGTTAGGCATATCGGAGAATAGTGCTAAGCATTTATTACACACACAAAGTTAGTAAATGGCACACACTCCATGAAATCAGACACCAATTTATAAAAACACATACTTTTATATAAATTTAGATACCAAGATCATCAGACTTGGATAAGTACTTTTTGAGTTATGAATTTTTACAGTTTTCAGAAATGGACACTGCATTCTCTGGACCGTCAATGTTATCCTATGGAGGAAAAACGTGTATTTCATTCAGGCACTGGTCAGCGTCTTATGGGGCTGCTCTTCTGAATGTGAGGTGACTATGGGGCAAAGTCCAAGGCCACACCAACAGGTCACCTCAGGAGGCTCTGAGGCGTCCGGGTGCAAAGGTGTCATGGTGTTGGGTGTCCCATTTACTTCAATGGGAGAACGTTCCAGTTACAAAGAAGCTGCAAGCAGAGACTGAGGGACCAGTCCGGTGGAACCCACAGGGGGGCTAGACCTTTGAGATCCTCGGGTCCCCTTCTCGGGCTGTAGGGCTCGGATGCAGTGGTGTCTTTTGCCGTCTGGATTCTGTGCTAGTCACTCGTGGTTGGAGGGGGCCTGCAGAAAGAGGCTGCAGGCGGCAACTGGAAGTCCATTCTGGGCAAACCCAAGCATGGGCTTGGCTCTTGTGGGTCTGGGGACCCTGTCAGCACTGTCACCTCCCTTGGTCTCTGGAGCGCTGGTGCATAGGTGCTTTAAGGCACCGGTTGGCGGTGGTCACAGACTCACTCTTTGTCTTGGTTTCTGCTGCAGAGGGGCAAACAGGACAGCTGGCCCACTCACGATGTGGGTCTCACTGTCCCTGAAGTCCCTTGACAAGCATGTCGATCTTCCTCGGCTTTGGGGTCTGGATTGGACACAACCAGCCTTGGCTGCTGCAATGGATCCGGTGCTCCAGGGATTGGTACTGTGTGGGTCCGGTCGGTCCTGGTGTCCCCATACTTGGGAGGGAGGACACAAAGATGGCCACTTCTGAAAAGTCGTACACATCAGGTTAGGCCACTTAAGGGTGGTACTAGCTTGGGGGTGGGCACGCCTACCCGACTAGCTAAGTTTCTCACCTATCCAGGTGCCAAAGGGCTCTGGATAAATAGGGTTGGCTTCCTCTCCTGTGAGGGGAGCCAGATTCGCATTTCAAAGTCGGCAACGTCTCTGAAGCTTGCCGGCCTAGGAAGGTCTAATCAGCAGGTCATCCTTTGGGAGGGGGTGTGACACCCTCTTCCTGGACATTCTTTGTTCCTGACCGCCTGAGAGCAAAAGGCTCTCACCCTAAGAGGTCTGAAACTTAACTTGGGTGTCATTCTGGCAGCAACTAGTCAGGCGCCACACCAGACGCTGGTAGGTTTTTCAGAGGGCACCGCTAAAGTGCTCTCTTGTTGCATGTATTAATAAATCAGACACTGGAATCAGTGTGGGCTTATTAATATGAATGTGTGATACCAAACATCCCTATTTTCAGTGAAGCCATCGTGTATCTGGGGATTTTGTTTTCACTAGTATCCAGTACATGCTTTTAAAATGACTTCCCTGATTACTTGCAATATCTAGTAATAGAACTAGACATAACGGGCATATCTGCTCATGCAGATATGTCCTCACAAAATATAATGCACCCTGCCTTAGGACTCAAAGGCCTGCTGTAGGGGTGACTTGCGTACTATTAGTTGCAGTGACTTTGACATGACACACAGGAGTGTGTAGGAAAGTGCCCCTTTTTGCATGGCTACCCCTCGCTTTTTGGCTGACATCTGATGCAACCTGACTTCAGGTGCCCTGGGTCCCTGCCAGTCAGGTTCTCAGGGCCTGTGTCTTTTCTTCAAACTGTACCTTTGTGCCCACAATTGGCACATCTCTGGCCACAGGTAAGCCCTGTTACCTATTACCATGGGTACCAAGGTCACTGTGACTTTCTTTTGCTGCCCCCAGCAACTGGCTCCCACTGGTTCTGCCCCCCCCCCCTGCTTTGGGCGGGAGAATCGGCGGGAAAACCAAGCTAGGAAGAGGTGTGCCCACCTTTGCCAACCCCACGCCTCAGGTGGAGAAGGCGAGATGTAGTGCACATCTCAGTTCCCTCCATCTTGAAGATGAGGGGACTCAGCCAAATAGGGAGAGGCTCATTACCCCTTCCCACTGGAGGGTGGCATAATGGGGGGTGTACCCACCCCAAGGATGTGACCCATTGGTCCCGACCTGCACACCCCTTTTAACACCCTTAAATCTAGTATTTAGGGGCCACCCTGAACCTTGCCTCCTCAGATTCGAGGAAGAAAGAAGGACCGAAGAGCAGTGCTGGCCCAGGAAGAAGAGGACACCTACTGCTTTAGCCCCAGCCCTACCGGCCTGTCCCAACTCCGACCTGCCTACAGCAAAGAACCCGGCGTGTCTAGCAGCCAGCAGTTCCCCGAGCCTGGAGGACCTGCCCTGCAACCATCTTACAGACTGTCTCCCGTTAGCACCGGATTTGCTCAACCAAAGACTCCAAGACCCGGATCCAGGCGGTCCCGCAGTTCTGCACCACTCTGCACCCGGCCACCACTGCCCGAGTTTGAGTGGCCCAACACCACGAGGAGGTCTCCCCAGCGATCCTGACCTGAAATCTGGTGATCCCCGACCACCCTCAAGCTTCAATGTGACACCTGCAGCCTCAACCTGAAGGGTCCCCGCGACCGAAGGCGGTAAGAAGACCTCAACCGAAGGCGGTCAGAAGAATCAGACCCCAAAAGACACCCCTGCACCCAATGCCCCACGGCCTTGGATGGCCTCACCGACAGTGTCCAGGCATCCCCCAAGATCCCGGCTTACGTCTCCAGCCGTTTGTCGCCTTCAGGAAGCCTGCCTGCCAGAGCCTGCAGCAACTTTGTCGAACCGAAGGTCTCCATTGAGAATCACAGGGTCCCAGACGTCTCCTTGGCACCCTGCACCCCCAGTGCCATTGGTGGTGCAGCTCCTGTGCTGATTGTTGGCCCCTGCAGTGCCGACCTTAAACCCCAGGAGCATTGCTCCCACACCCGAGTGGCCTGCTCGTAAGCAGCCCCTAACCGAAGGTCCCCTTAGCCCCATTGGCTAACATTGACCCTGCACTCTGCACCCGGCCGCCCCAGTGCCGCTGGTGGTGAAACTCGAATGCCTACGCAGACCATGGGGAACCTTGGTTCTAACCCCCACTTGTAAGATGTTTACTTACCTGTGAAACCGATAACCATTTTCCTCCCATAGGAACCCATGTTATGAGATTTGAGATTTTGGGCGTTGGGTAGTGTTGAACTGTTAGTTTGTATGGGGAAGACAGTAACTATAACTAAAGCCAAGAAAAGTCTTACTTTGTATGGTGAGATCCTTAGGTGTTGTATCTAGGCATACCACCCCCAGTACTCAAGGTAATCTGAAAGTAATCAAAAATTATTCTAAAAATAATTACTGTGTAATTCAAACTGCTTTTTAAAGTCATACCAACCTGTAACAACTGAAAATCCATTCCCAATTGCATTTCTGTGTAAAGGGTTACCATTAAAAGCATTTTACCTATCTGTACCAAGTCCTACTTGGTTCTAGAAATAAAATATAAGTATACCTTCTTTATACTTTGCTAGTTGGTCTGGATTCTGTCTTAGTGTGTGCCATCAGTCTTGATTGAGTGAATACAATAAATGCTTAACACACCCTCTGGATAAGCCTAACTGCTTGCCCACTCTACCGCAAAGAGAGCTGTTAGTACTTAACAAATTTAGCCTCTGCTATACCTTTGGGGACTCTCTGGACTCCGTGCACACTATACCATACTTTGGTATAGTAAAAAGCTCAACACACAAAGGGAGGACAGGGCAAAAGATCCTGCACCAGTCAAAGTACCTTATCTAGGCTCTGTTTTTTATTTTAAGATTGGTGCAAAGGGCCTAGGGCATGGCCTCCATGTGCCCTAAATAAATGACATACAAGTCACTTGAACAAGATAAGCAGAGGTTGGCCCAGCACTCAAAAAAGTGACATGTGAGTGATAATTTGTAATAAACCTTATTAACAATATAACAAAGCGCAGTCCAACAAGGTCTTCCCAATCAAAGAAAAGTGCTGGCAGAGTTTGATTGTAGATGCAAAAATTCTTTTATTCTTTATTGATATACAAAATCATAAAATTCATGCTCGCCGACGCGTTTCGTCCTCATGCGGACTTCTTCAGGGCTTGCTGTCGTAAACAAATTCTTGAGATGTAATGTTTTAAAATGCAATCAGGTCAAATTTGCAGAGTAAGTCATTGTCATTTGGTTCAATCAATTGTGTAAACCCTCTGATGTTCCAAAACTTAAAAGGACCTGATTGACACGTACAGTCCTCTATTTACCAGTAATATGGGAAATGTATCTCCCGAGCTTCTACGAGGTCGTCCGGTTCAGAAAAAAGAATCGAGCCTGAAATGGCAGTCTGTGTGGAATTTGTATCTGGTTCCCCTAGGGTGGCATAAGAGATGCTGCAGCCCTTAGGGACCCTCTTTTGTACCCCTGCGCTAGGTACCTGGAGTGCCATTTACTAGGGGCTTACAGGGGTGCTAAAGCCCTTTGCCAATTGTACCACAATTAGACAACTTCTTGTTTTCCTGAAGAAGCACTGGCACGGAGGTCTGGTTAGCAGGCCTCAGTGCACTGTCGAGTCGAAATCAGCATCTAGTAGCTAACAAGCATTGGCATAGCCAATAGGTCTCGCTTTTGGGACCTTATAAGTATTTATTTAGTTATGCAGCACAATATCCTTGGTGCAACAACATCAACTGTTGCATGGCTAAACACTTATAAGGTCCCAAAGGCGAGACCTATTGGCTATGCCAATGCTTGTTTAAGATGGCCTTGTTGCTGTTGATGCAAAGGCTTCTCAAAAGATTCCAACTGGAGGGCGTGGTGTGGCCTATGCTTGCATTGTGTAATCCTGTGTGTATCTCTGAACGTCAGCCGATGTGAAAGAAGCTTGTTCTGGGGGAGGGGTGACGAGGAGTGTGTTAGGTACAGACTGAGGGAAAGGCAACACAGCACTGATTTCATTTACCTAAATACGTCTCGTCAATCAGCAAAAAAGGTAATGGGTATGTCAGTAACACCCAACTTTAACAGCTCGAGCAAGAGGTGGTTGTCACTCGGCAGTTCAATATAACATGAAACATTTAAGTTGTTGTTTATGGCTCCTTTCACTTTGATATTGGGGAGAAGGACGCATGATGGATGGATAGTGAAAAGATGACTAGATGGATAGAAAAGAGTGACGGATGGAAGGAAAATAAGATGATGGCTGGTTAGATATATGGATGAAATGAAAAGAAATAAAAAAAGTAAAAGGATGGAGAGAATGTAGGGTGGATAGAAAGATGAAGAGGAGGGATAGATGGAAAAGGCAGAATGATAGGTGGATGTGTGGAAATGCAGAAAGGATGGAAAGAATGAATGAAGCAAGATGGACGAATGAGAGGTAGAGAGTTAGAGAGGTAGAGAGTAGAGAGTGAGTAGTAGAGAGTGAGTAGTAGAGAGTGAGTAGTAGAGAGTGAGTAGTAGAGAGTGAGGAGTAGGTAGTAGAGAGTAGTAGAGAGTAGAGAATGAGTAGAGAGTAGTAGAAAGTAGTAGAGAGTAGTAGAAAGTAGTAGAGAGTAGTAGAGAGTGAGTAGTAGAGAGTGAGTAGTAGAGAGTGAGTAGTAGAGTGTGAGTAGTAGAGTGTGAGTAGTAGAGTGTGAGTAGTAGAGTGTGAGTAGTAGAGTGTGAGTAGTAGAGTGTGAGTAGTAGAGTGTGAGTAGTAGAGTGTGAGTAGTAGAGTGTGAGTAGAGTGAGTAGAGTGTAGTGAATAGTAGAGTGAGTAGTAGAGTGAGTAGTAGAGTGAGTAGTAGAGTGAGTAGTAGAGTGAGTAGTAGAGTGTAGTAGAGAGGGAGTAGTAGAGAGGGAGTAGTAGAGAGTAGAGTGAGTAGAAGAGATTGAGGAGTGTAGAGTGAGGAGTGTAGAGTGAGGAGTGTAGAGTGAGGAGTGTAGAGTGAGGAGTAGTAGAGAGTAGTAGGCTCTGAAGATGAAACCACGCCTCTGTCTCCGAGGGACATCTGTGTCACTGTCCCAGGGCAGCAGCTCTAAAAGAAAAGAGCAGAAGTGAAAGCACAGCGAGGCCAACAAAGGGAGGGGCAGGGCTGCTTAATGGATCGGGGAGGAGATGGGGGGGGGGCTATTCTTTCACTGCGCACAACTGTGCTTCGGCTGGGGTTTACGTCGAATGACGCGGCTCGGGAGTAAACACAAACAAGCCCCACAACGGTACCTTTATGTGCACTAGCGCCATGTACATTTGTAGCAACATCATTGACTGAGTGCATTTGATTGATTGAAGTAGTGAAATGTTACCTACTTCTAAAAGTAACCAAAAGTGTAGGTGCTCTCCAATTCCCATATTAAAACTACCTGCCAGTGTTATTATCTGAAAAGTAAAGAGGTGCTGAGTGGTCACTCCTCGGCAACATAAAGTACAAACTACAGTGATGAAGAGCTGTGTCCATCACTTTTGCCTAGCCTTTATCCCCACAGTGCTCTCTCAGATGAGTGTGCAAGTTAATGTGTTCAATTTTACTAAACGTTTAATGCAATAAATTAACCATCTGAGCATTAAACTAGTTCTACAAGAAGAAGGATTTGCCATGTGCGAATAGCTAAGAAACATGACATCAGTACTAGTAGCATTGTAATGAGGTCAAGAGAATCAGCAGCAGATGAGAAGCAGGGTAGGCCAACGGTGAACAGCGAAGAGCCCCATCTGCACCGGCCTCCAAAAATCCAACAACACTAACTGATGACCACAGAATCCACGGAACCCAGCACAATCCAAAGGTAACAATAGTCTCTATATACAGAAAAGCACAATAACACATCAAGACTAACAATAAGAAAAACTGAGGACCGATAAAAGCAAAACCCAGCACATAACAAGCATTCCAAGTAGTTTATAGCGCAGTGAATTCAAATGATTATACTTTAAGTGTACACAAAATGAAAATACACAGTAATCAGGCAAGTAATCATCTGTAGAAACACATTTAAAAGAGCATTAGTCAACAGCAACAAGGCCCGGGTTAAATACACAGCAACAACATCGGAAAGGTGATGCAATAATAACATGTCTGCTTGCATAACAGATAAATGTTACAAAACTAACTTCTCCGTGCACTGAAAACAATTCCCAAGGACTCATCTATAGTTTGGAAGGGTCTGAAAATCCTTTCGTTTCTGAAAGAAAATCTAAATGCGGAGTAGGAGCACCCGGAAGAATTTCCTCCCCCACATGGATAGCCGGAAAATTCAGCCGATCATTGTACTCCAAATTAAGACTGTCCTCCTGAACTGGGAGGATGTCTAGTTCCCTCCAAACTCTAAATGAAGCCCATCGAGATGTGAGTAGTGCTCAAGCAACCGAGGCCAACAAAGGTAGTGCTCAAGCACAGCGAGGCCAACAAAGGGAGGGGCAGGGCTGCTTAATGGATCGGGGAGGAGAGGGGAGGGGGGACGCTATTCTTTCACTGCGCACAACTGCCTTGGCTGGGGTTTACATCGAATGACGCGGCTCGGGAGTAAACACAAACAAGCCCCACAACGGTACCTTTAAGTGCACTAGTGCAATGTACATTTGTAGCCACATCATTGACACGGCAACCAACTCTCGATCTGGTCAGCAACAGGAAATGCCTCAGAGAGCACGGAACGTTAAATAAAAAACAAGCTGCGAGACGTGCTCTGTGGTGGGGGAGGGGCATTGAAGCGAGGCGCGCGTGACGGCAAAAGGAAACCAGGAGTTGTATGCGCACGCGCCGCGAAAGTGAAAGTGCATCGCGATCTACTTAATGACCCGTGACAGGAGGCAAGACAGATGGCGGCTGCGCGCGTGCACGCTTGCGTGCACGCAAGCTTGAGGCCACCAAAATGCCTGTGGTAGCACTTTGAAAACCCGCTTTCTAAATGTCTCGCAGAGCACCGCATGCGCTGGCTCAGGCGAGACCTAAAAAGGGGGCAAAAACTGGGGTGGTAAATTTAAACAAAAACCCAGTCCCCTACATTCTGTTTAGACTACTTCATTATTCTTGCATTCATGCCTTGAAATTACTTTCGAATTACTTTTAAAAATAAAGCAGGAGGCAAGGCAAACATTAAATAGATAAATGATAATAAGAGAACCATTTTTTTAACATACCCCCTCAATGTCAGGAATGTAGAAGACTGCTGTAAAAACCTAATAGCATAATATCGTAAGCGTTCTAGGTTTTTAATATTTCAAGGCCAAATATAGAACAGCTTTGCAGGACCATCACTGACCCAGACTGTGTGATCATGCCTTTGATGCAGAAGACACTCTGAATAAGAAAGCCATAGTCCTTGGTCTGGAAAGAACCAAGCCTTTTTACCTAGCACCACATTATGTTCTGCGTAAATGTTCTTAGTTTTGTTCTGAATGACTGGGTATCCCAACTGTGTGTAGTCGTTTGTCTGCAAAGCACAGATTTGTTAAAAATGGAATGTCATTGTCTGCTGCCATGTTAAATTCCTAATTTCCTATCCAACACCCTCAATGTTACTTGCCTACCTACTCTTGCATAGGCGGGGCTCCAGGCCCAATAGCAGTAGAACAAACATACTTGCCTTGTGCTTCTTCTTAAATCAAGAGTCAGAAGCAGCCCCATGCGCCCTAATTTTTTCTTCGTTACTTGCCCTCATTTTGTTATATTGAGCTTTGCCTCATGATGCAGGTCAGATAAAAATGGCATCTGTTAGGTTACGGAAGGTGAGGCGAGCTATCACCGAGCACACAAGCAGTTGAGCTTCTGAGCCACAAGCAACTTTACTTTTTAGCCTCGCTTCTTTTACTGTGTCCTTTGCAAATCGCGCTAGCAAGGTTTTAAATTAAGTTTTTTGCACATTTTCGTTTTTAACATTTTTAACTTGTTATTCAGCACCTTTGCACCTTACCTCTGCCGGTACCCGTGGCTGGCTTCTAAACACAGTCTCCGCTTCCCCGGTCCGACGTGGCTAACGCCGATTGATTGGAGGGAAGCGGACACACCCCCACGCCTGTCCTGCCTGACTTCCGGTTGTAATCCCGGAACACAGCCATTTCCCGTGCCCGGCCACCTACTTAGTTCAATGCTGGGCCGGACGCGCAGCGGACGGGTGCAGACGGGCTTGCCTTTGGCGCGCCAAAGGCGCGCCAAAGGCAAGCCCGTCTGCACCCGTCCACACCAAGTTCGTGACAAGGGCAGGATATGCTGCTCAAAAAGGTCCAAGAATTGTGTACTCTTCTGCAACACTGAAAATTCTTAACAAGGGGGGGTCATGCAAATACTTGACAGCGCCTGAGAAGCTAAAAGGGGCATGTTCATGCCACCATTGTAAACTAGAAATCACCATCACAGGGAATACTCCCAAACGAGCCGACATGGCCCAACTTAAAGGGGGATTAATCAATGCACGCTCAATGAGCAAACCCTGCCAAGACATCAGTGATCTAATGGAGCAACAATTAGACTTCCTATTCATTACTGAGACATGGCTGAAAGAGTGGTGCAACCCAGATATTGCGGTAGCACTACCACCACTCTACACGATCTGTAGGAAAGACAAAGGAGACTCCAGAGGAGGGGGTCTTGCCATTATCCTTCGGGACAGACTACACTGCACCAACTTTGAATTAAACACACTCAAGGGAGCAGAAAGTCTTGGTTTCTGCATCTCACTAAATGCCTCTGTGTCCTTTTCGGGAGCCCTAATTTACCGCCCACCGGGCCACAGTGCTACCTTCACTGAATCACTAGGAGACACCCTTAGCCACTTCCTACTGAGATACGCCAATTTCACCTTACTAGGAGATTTTAACCTGCACCTAGAAGACAAAAAAGAGCCAGGAGTAGACAACTTCCTCCAAATAACAGAAATACTAGGACTGACCCAGATGGTGAAGGCTCCTACACATCGAGCTGGCCACACACTGGATGGGGTCTGCTCTAACTTCACCTTCCTTTCTGCAGACCCACCTACCCCACAAATATGGTCAGACCACAACCTAGTCCCCCTCACACTCAAAATCCCACTGACAAATTGCCTTGACGATCAATTAACTGTCCAGCAGACCAGACGTCAATTGACTCAACTAACCCGCAATCCCAAGTTGGCTATTACCGCCCAGGCACAGTTACCTGCCCTCACAGGGAACACTACTGCAGACTCGCGTCTCTTCCATAGCTGGATGACTGCAGTTAGCAATGAACTCATCCCACAAGACAATCCCAACAAAAATAGTAAGAAAACGACCCAGAAAGCCCGTGGTTTACACCCGCTCTTAAACAAGCACATAATCAATGTAAGCAACAAGAGCGTAAATGGAGAAAATGCTATGACGCAGGAGAGAAGCAAGCATTTAAAAAAAGCAGAAAGCTCTACCACGCACAGATTAAGTTAGCCAAAAAAGAATACTACTCGAATAAAATACAGGAGGCTAAACTAGACCAAAAAATCATTTTCTCCGTCGTAAAGTCTTTTACTAACCCCAAAGCTTTACAAAAAGAACTACCCCCCTCACAGAGGCTATGTGATCAAATATCATGCTTCTTTGAAGAAAAGATCAGGAACATTCAAAAAGACTATCACGGATCCTGTCTCTCCTACACATGCCACCTCAGAGCAGGACCATGACACTACTAAACACACTTTCTGCTCATTTAAACCAGTATCACTGGATCAAACGCGTGAAGCAATCACATCATGTAAATCAGGATCTCCCTTAGATGCCTGTCCCCCCACAATTCTTCACCAGATTGTTGACACGGTCAACCCAATTATAAACCAGATTGTCAACTCCTCTTTAAGCTCAGGAACAGTGCCAGAGGACTGGAAGTTAGCAATAGTGAAACCCCTGAAAAAGAAGCCAAACATTGACCCATCGGTCCTCTCTAACCTGCGCCCCATATCACTGCTTCCCCTATTAGGTAAAATTACAGAAAAATTTGTCCATAAAGAACTAACCCAATTCATCGAGGCCACAAACAATCTTCACCCTCAACAATCCGGTTTCCGCCCCAAGCACTCCACCGAGTCCGCACTCCTGGAGATTACGGACACTCTAAAAATGATAGCTGACAGTGGTAGGAAGGCTGTGCTGATATTACTCGACCTATCAGCCGCATTTGATCCCATATCACACAGCATTCTCCTATCTAGATTCAAATCCTGCGGTATCTCGAACATTGCCTTGGAATGGCTAAAATCTTTCCTTTCCATGCGCATACAAGCGGTGTCCCTCGGAACCTTCCTATCTGTGGAACGCACCATCGCAACAGGAGCACTTCAGGGCTCCTTGCTAAGCCCACTGTTAGTTAACATTTACATGACTCCACTTATTTCACTTATAACATCATTTAGGATCGAAGTTACTTCTAACGCAGATGATACCCAAATGATCCTATCCCTAGATCAAAATTCCAAGGAGGCCGAACTTAACTTCAAAAGATGCTTCACAAAGGTCCTCCAGTGGATGAAGGATAACCACCTCAGGTGCAACACCGATAAAACCGAGATCCTACCAATAGGTAAAGAGGTCTCTTTTTCACCAGGCGAGTGGTGGCCAGAAGATGCATCATCTCCACCTGATACGGTAACGATGGCAAGAAATCTGGGAGTACAGTTTGACTCCGCCCTCAGCTTCAAATCACACGCTCTGACGGTAGCTGGGACCTGCTTCAGCCTTATAAAATCCATGATTTTTTTTTTCCGATCTACTTCCACTCGCAGCAAGGAAAACAGTAGCAGTCGCCCTGATCCTGGCACGACTTGACTACTGCAACAGCCTCCTGGCAGGAGCCAACAAACAAACATTAAAAAGACTCCAAGTAGTCCAACACGCAGCGGCACGGCTGGTCTTGAAATTACGACATAGGTCCTCCACATCGGCAGCCCTAAAAACTCTTCATTGGCTCCCGCTACATAAGAGAATACTCTTTAAGATTCTCCTTATCACCTTCAGAGCCTCACTCAAACTAGGGCCTAAATACCTCGTACCAAGATTCACCACTTATAGTACAACCAGATCTCTCAGATCGTCAGCCAACCTACTCAAACCTCCTAGCTTTAGATGCAAAACAAGGGGAGGAAAAACTATGGCTGTATTAGGTACCAAAGCTTGGAACCTACTGCCAATGCATCTGAGAATGCATAAATCTGAAAACACAATATAGGAAAGCACTAAAAACTTGGATTTTTGGAGCTTCAGATGAACTCTGCCTCATCTAAGAAACTCAGAGAAGCCGCTCACCTCCACACCAGCGCCAGGATGCTCCTTTGGGAGTGCCAGTAAGCGCTTTATAAATACTACTTTTCATTTAATTTCATTTCATCCTATAAAAATCGCCATAAGATCTTTTTGAATGGCTTTTATCCTTCTAGGACCCTGGGTACCTGGCGGTGAATCAACAGATATAACCCTTACATACACATGGCACAATTGCCAGGAATTAGTCCTTGAGAGCTTACATTTTAAAAAGCCAGATTCTGCCGGATTAATAATATTTCGAATTGCTAAATCCTATCCAGAGAACTTTAGACTGTTTACCGTCTATATTTAACAGTGAGAATAGGCAGCAACTTTAGGGAAATGTAAGGCACCTATCATCTTTACTACTGTTGTGGGCTCTGCTACACTGCCCTCAATGTGATCTGACTAAGTGAATAGTCAGTGACTGCCAATGAAGTCTTAGACTAAGTGAGGTGGTGCATGCTTTCATAAACTGCTGGTCTGTGCAGTACTGGCCTTTCTAGTAGTTTAATGCGAAATTTTAAATATTTCCTCAATGAAAAGATATACTCGAGTGCCTTTTTCTCCCAATCACTAGTGATTAACAAGCCAGTCTAGAAGCTGTAAATACTCTGACCTAATCGAATCAGGTCAGTGTAAAATGTTTGCGTGAAAGTTTTCTTTGTTTAACTAGTACTAGCTTTCTCCTTAGTCACCTGATGCCTTTCTCCATTTTCAACACTGCATCAGATGCTCTACACTTTTTCTTAGCTAAACAATTTTTCTATTATTCTGCTACCCTTTTACTCAGTACCTTAAGTAACCACGGCCGTAACCTGCCGGGCTTGCCTTTACAGAGGATTTAAGGATCAATCAGATTCAATTTACTTCTAATAAATGTTTTGTCTATATTTATCCATATTCATGTTTTGCTAATTTTATTTGTATTTACCCTTAGATAAGTTTCTATGAAAAAAGTTGCAATTCAAAT